>RJVU01004028.1:964136-986092 GCA_003731715.1 Anabarilius grahami | reverse complement strand
ATATATATAAAACTGTAATATTGTGAAAACGTTATTACAATTTAAAATAAGTGTTTTTTATTATTATTTTATTTTAATATATTCCTGTGATGGTAAAGCTGAATTTTCAGCATCATTACTCCAGTTTTCAGTGTCGCATGATCCTACAGAAATCATTCTAATATGCTGATTTGGTGCTTTTCAGTTATTAATAATAATAGTTCTCAGTATTATCAATGTTGAAAACAGTTGTGCTGCTTAATATTTTTGCGGAAACCGTGGTAAAATTTTCCAGGATTCTTTGATGAATGGATAGTTCAGAAGAACAGCATTTATTAGGGATGCACCAAAATTTTAACTACTGGAAATTTCAGGCCGAAACAGCTATTTTCGGTTTTGGGCCGAAATGGATTTGTGGCTGTAATTAGTGTGCGAAACAGATAATTAATTAGCTCTTCGCCACGTTTTGAATGTGGATAAGCTACAACAGGTTAACACATCAGCTGTGTGGAGACTAGCTCTGGATTGACTGTTTTAATTTCTCTGTTTTAATCGGTATGGATATGGTTTTATAAATCAAAAATCTTTTAGTCTATGCTGTTTTCTGTTGATGCATTAAAAAAAAATTCACTAAACATTTGTAGCACGCCTGCCATCAAATAATCGCAAAAAGCTTTATGCTTTACTTTTAATATGAAGCAAAGTCTCAACTTTAAAATTCTGTCAATTTTATTATAATATTCAAACAATAAATGTCATTTTGGCGCTCTTTAATACGCCGTGACAGATCACTGTTGCCAGTTTAAGCCTAATATACCTACAGTAACCATATTATTTAAATTATTTATTTAGGTTGCCTGACAAAAAAATTAATAATAATAAATAAATAGTAATAATAATAATTCTGTCATGACAACTCTCGGGATATTGGTATGATAATTGAGATTGGCATGGTAATGGATATGACAATGTTAAAGTATTTGGTCTTGGCGGAATAGATCTGCTATGCTGCTGCTGAACAAGTACCAAGACTTGCTACTGCCAGTACATCCACAGACATGATGCTGCTGATGCACATATAACATACATGAATTAACCCCTGTAGCAGATCTATACAGGTGGAGCTAGGGAAGGAGGAGGGTTTCTGAAAGCGCGCTGCAGACTGATAACTGCAAACAAGACAAATATTTCAATGTTTGAGCAGCAAACTCATTGGCCGCTGATGCAACAGCAACCAATCAGCTGTGCTGTGTAGATAATGATGTGATCACTACCAAATAAGTTAAAGACCCATTAGCCTGCATCGTCAGAGTTTCAAGACAGAACTAGGTAATAATGCTTGCTTCATTGTTTTAGGACTAGGTTTGTGGTGTTGCAGTTCTTTTTATAGCACTAACACCTAGAACAATTAACTGACATTGATATCTCACTGAATGTGAGGTGCTTTCCAAACTGTTTCCATCAAATCCAGTGGCGTTTTCTCACAGACCTTTAATAAAGGTTTAATCTGTTGACTCTAGAATGTTCTATCAGTGTCATTGATTAGGTCAGACTCATTCTGGCACTAAATAAAGCTCCATTTGTCTCACACGGATGCTCTCTTCGAACTCTCTCCATCTCTGCTGTGGTGACTGCCCTTTCCTGAGTATTGAACTGGAACGGTTTCACTTTCCCCAGACAACAATCAGCCCCCTCAGTCAATGGGGACTGTCTCATTGGTCTGAGTGCTGTGAGATTTGAGTGATTCCTTACATCCTAGTGCACCGCACACTGCTGCTCTTTCAAGTACCACTTCTTTGACCCGTTTCTTGTACCCCTTTCTACCAAATTGGTGCTGGTTCTCAGTTTGGTGGTTTTGCCTGTTCTTTGGCCTGCATTTCAATTGACGCTAAACCGAATGATACTGCATAACTTGCCAACAAACAAACACATAAACACACAGTCCTGCAGAGTAGCGATGTGCAAATTACATATATTTAAAATCAACTAGTTGGGAGGCTGAACTATAACTAATCTTAACTGGAAGCCCCATATAATTAAGCTAATTTCAGGTTGTTTTCTGGTTCCTGATCCTGAACAGGGGACACATAACAGATTAAAGGGGTCTCAAGAGGGGTATCAAACTTTGCATGATACATTCATGAAAAGTTAAGAAATTTCAACGCTCAAAATAATGGTTATTAAATAATGGTCAAAATAATAAAATTGGTTTGAGTTGGACAAACTTAAATTGAACAAATTAGTTCAGTTAAATTAACTGCTATGAGTATTTAGAACTTTCTTTTGCTTTTGAGTTCACAGAACTGATATATTTTAAGTAAACTGAACTGTTTCAGTGTTTTGAGTTGTATGAACTTAAGTTTAACTGAAACTGGGCTGGGATTTCTATTTCCAAGCATGCTTTGCCCATGGCGCTCGAAAGAAAGAGTAAATGCTAAAATTAAGTGTTTATAATGTTTGTTTTTTTGCGCAAGATTAATGGTAAGGGAGATTTAGTAGTCATTAATGTTTTGTTATGCTAATTTAGAAGAGTTTCCGTTAATGCGGGTTTTTGGAGAGTTACCATCACGGTGACAAGTAGCGCATTTGGCTTGGTTTGAGAGCAGGTAAGTTACATGTTTTAAGTTGTTGTACTTATTCAGTAAATGCTATACCGTGTTATTGTTAATATGTTAGCAAATTGGCATTTTTTGTATTTTCCTTGGATTTACAGTGAAGTAAATAATTTGATTTGGAAAAACTCAATATAAAAAAGTTAATTAACTAAATATTTTATGTTAATTGCTATCAAAATGTATGAGTTAGCTAACTCAGTACTTCAAGTTAGGAGCAGTTAACATGCATGAGTACTACAAACTCAAAACTTGATAGTTCTGCTTACTTAAAATTGGGAACATCATAACTCAAAAAATTTGATGTAACTGATTACCTCAAATGTTTTTGAGTTAGTCCAACTTATTCGGGTTTACAGTGTATTTGACTATTTAAATACTGTAATTATTCATATCAAAGCATATTTTAATATTATGAATTGATTTTAATACAATTTAATTAAAAATAAAACATATAAATAGTTATATCAATGAGAAAATAATGACAAAAAAGCTCAGAAAAGAGCTGGAGGAAAAAATTATATTTTTTGTTCCATTCATTGAATAAACTAAGAAAAGCTTGTATAAATAAAATAAGAAAAAAAAGCTTGACCTCTAATGTAAGCATTGCATTTTTTGCTACCCTTAGAAAATGGTCTCAAATGTATGTATGTTCAGAATGTCAGGGCATGTAAGCATTTTTCTATTGCTAGACACAGAAATCTAATAATAAAAAAAGAAATAGATGTCAGATACCATGCTAAATAGTTAAATTTGTTTCAAAAGTGTTAAGATTTATGTCAGCTGACTGGTGCCATTTTATTTGACTTTATCAAACTGTGGCAATGTTATTTTATTATCATTAGCTAAGTTTCCATCCACATATTTTTATGTGCATTTTGGCATATCACATAAAAAAAAATGTTGGATGGAAATGGAAAGATGTGCATAAATTCTAAAAATGTGCATAAAAAAGTATGTGCTCAATTGAGTCGAATAAATTTTTTATCCAATAAGAAAATATGCGCATAAACTGTCTACGATGGAAACACATTAATAAATTCTTCGATGCGCATCAAAAAGGTCATGTGACTTTGTGATGGGAAGGCATAACTGGACTAACCAGTGGACTGATCTCGTTGCACAGCATCTGAAATGCTGTTTTGGTCATTCTGAAATGCCTCAGTCGGTTGTCAGTGTGGTTTGGTAGTTACCTTAGTATAACATGGCCATGTTTATTGCGTTTTGTCTGTGCGCTAGTTTATAAGGAAGTGACGATTTTGTTCTCTTAAACTCCCTGGATGGATACGCTGCTTTATTTGACAAAATGTTTTATGCAAAATTCCAATTTTGCGCATTAGTTAAATTTGCAACTTTGGATGGAAAACAGCTATAGAGATACCATTATAGATTTATTAATATTTTTTTATATGTATATATGTTCTATTTTCATTTAATTTTAGTTAAAGTTTCAAGTAATTAAAATGGATTTTTTTTTTATGGTTATGGTTTTAGTTAACTATAATAGCGCTGAACTGTGGCAGTTAATATTACATTTTTTCCCAACAAAACTGTTGTTTTGGTACATTTCAGAGAGCCAGCTACTGTTATGTGTAGCTTTTACCCACAATGAATGACAATGTAGCATAATAGCATTATTTGATTGCTTTTTACAAACAATGCAGTTCTGATAAGCTGGATCGCTAAGGGTTAAACCAAAAAATTCTAAGAAAAAATGTTGCCTGACTAGGCGACCATTGTAACCCATCCCTTGTGTGAAGCCAATTCATGAGGCCCAGAACTGATTTCAGATTGGGAACCTGCACTGGCACCCTATCATTGTAAAGAGACTTTAATGAAATCCTTTCCTAGTTCGTCTAAACTCCATTTGAATGTAATCAAGAACTGCAGTGGTGGAGCACAAGAGAAATCACTCAGTGAAGTTGCCGTGTCCTCAGCGCGAGCTGTTGAAGAGGCTTTTAGAGTAAGTGGCTGGCAGGGATGCGCTGGGAGTTGCCCGTGTTTGATTGTGTAAGGGAGGAAGATGAATGCTAATGTGATTACTGCATCACGGCTGGGCATGAAAATTAATAGGTATGTTTTTTGGCAAGAAAAATTAATCAGATATCTCTATATGTAATGAAATAATATGCTTGGAAAATTCCAACAGCTCTTTCCGCAGTTGACAGCATAGCCTGGACAGTGTGACTTCTTTATTTGTTTTTGTAGAAGATACGCAGCCTCTCATGCTTGTGGTTTAGATCTGCAGTATCTATGGTGAACATATAAATAAACATGAAGCTGTGTGTCGCTACGCCACAGCTCTCAGACTGAACTGCCCTTCACAGATCCGTACTGCCCTGCTAAACATGCCTTGCAGACCACTTGTCATTTACAAGCTAGTAAAGGACAACTGGAGCCTTGCATAGCAGCTGCACTGTGCACTGGCACGGGGTGGTATTTACGAAGGAGGCTTCCGAGATTCCAATGTCTTCCTGTAGAAGAGGCTCCTCAGATGACTGGACAGCTGCCAGAGACACTCTACGCTTCAAATGACCTTATCTGGTTGGACAAAAGAGTCACCTTATAGGAGGTTGTTTCATGAAATCTTGAAGGTTGATAGAAATAGAACTGCAAAGCTTTTTCTAATTTATCATTTATGGTATAGCATTTTTTTTTTTTTAATGTAAAATAAATTAAAGATGCACTTCATACACTTTATTCTTTTAATAAAAATTAATTTTGATATTGTTTTGGGTGGCATACAGTCAAAAATATCAGTGTCATACAACTGTACTAATATTATAATGAAGAAAGAAGCTTAATTGAAAGAAAGTCATGTGGTGCAACCAGCATTCAGAAACATAAAAGCAGGAAAAAATATAAAGCAGGAAATAATGTCATACAGAAAACCCCTGCAGACTCTCATGACTGTGTTTGAAGTTTAATAAGTCTCCTAAAATATCAAATCATTTGACCTTTTCACGACGTGGAAGTTTAGTTCTGGTTTTAACATCCTGTTGCGTGACACCACAAAACCTTAATCTTGAATGACGTTTATGAATATATATATATATATATAAAGTTAAAGGTCCCGTTCTTCCTGATCCCATGTTTCAAACTTTAGTTAGTGTGTAATGTTGTTGTTAGAGTATAAATAAAATCTGTAAAATTTTAAAGCTCAAAGTTCAATGCCAAGCGAGATATTTTATTTAACAGAAGTCGCCTACATCGAACGGCCAGTTTGGACTACATCCCTCTACTTCCTTCTTTAATGACGTCACTAAAACAGTTTTTTGACTAACCTCCGCCCACAGGAATACACAAAAAAGGGGGCGTGGTCTTGTTGCGCTCCCACGGAGAAGAGCAAGAGTTGCGTTTGTAGAGTGTGTAAGCTGCTGTCGAATCACAACACAGGAACCGCTGGCACAATCAGAACTCGTTACGTATTTCTGAAGGAGGGACTTCATAGAACAAGGAAGTCATCAGCCCGTTTTTATGACAGTGGAAACAGCGGTATACAGATAAGTAAATTATGTAAAAATACAGTGTTTTTTTACACGCGAAACATGAACATGTTATATTGCACACTATAAACACAATCAAAGCTTCAAAAAACCACGAAAAACGGGACCTTTAAAATGTGTTTACTCACATTTAAATAAGTAATAATAGAAATGTGTTATTTATACATGATGGTTAGACCACATGGCATATTAGTATGTCATGATGAGTCATTAATTTTAAACATGTTTAAAATGTTTTTTCAAAAATTATATAAAACCAATATGAATGCTAAGAATCAAATGAAAAGTATTTGCAGGAAATTAGCATTTGTGTTTTCAAATATATTTTCAAAAGATACTTTTTCCTTTATTGTGAACACTGTTATTTGTCAATCACCTGATTACAACAGAAAATCATTTTCACATACACCGCATTGCGTGTATAATGGAAGTATAATAAATAAACATTTAAACAGCATTGTCAATTTTTATATAGCACCAAACAAGATGAGTTTACAAAAAATGATAATACATTTATTAAAAAAAAAAAAGAGAGAGAGAGAGAAATAACAATGAATACACAAAGGTACTAAAATCTAATACATAGAAATAAATAAAAAAAATTTGCAGTGAAATTAATTTTAAAAACTTTAAATGCACAATATTTCAAAAGTATAGCTATTTGTCAAGAATTATGTGAAAGAAAGAAAGAGAAAGAAAGAAAAATTTAAATTCTGTCACTCTTTACACACACTCATGTCATTCCAAACTGAAATGCGATTATCCCTCCAGATCACTGGCTGCATAGACTGTAAGTGTATTAGTGTAACTGCGGCGTGATGAGTTGAAATTACTGGTAATCAACATTATTATGCCACAAGTGCTGTTGAAAGAATTGTATTGAACCGGTACATTCTTTTAATGACACTGCTAATACCTTATGACTTGATAAAGGAAGTCACGCTGAAGAGACTGAAGCCATTATTGAGTTTGTGGAGTTTAGAAGGGTATACAACCCTGAAAGCACAATGAGTTGGGGAGGGTTGAAACACTCAGATGCACTGGCATTGAAAAAACACAGCAAGAAATAACAAGCTGTGGATGGAGCTATCTTCACCCGCCGTCCAAATGGCAAACATAATGAGCTACAACATTGACATCCACATAACTCTGTTGCGTTTGTAATTCTCTCTCAGCACCTCTGCTGCTGTTAGTAGATATCTTCAGTGCATTCCCCTGTAATCCACTCATGCGGCAGCTACAGTGAGTGCATTTTCTCATAGGGAGATTGTATTCGGTTGTGTAACACAGATAGCGTTGTTTGGTTGGTAACCACACCTCTGAAAACTGCAGTAACCACCAAATAGGCAAAACCTAATTAGAGACAATTCATTCCCCACCATGCCAGATGGTAATGGCTGATTTTCCAAAAATGAGTGCGGCAACTTATGGTTAAGTCTTTTATAAAAAGAACAGATGGGTTTTATCTATCGCATCCATGTGAGCTCATTTTTGCAGCCAGGAATACAAGGTTCATTTGCGGCTCTTTATAATTAGTGAGAACACTGACACTTGCGCTAAGGGAGGATCTGTGATGCCAGCTCATTGTAGATGCAGAGATTAGAAACAAGTAGACATTAGAACAATGTTTTAATACAACAAATTCAGTCGAGCAGAACACAAGCAAGATCTCAAGTTTCTCACAGACAACAATGAAACTCAAGAAGAGCGAATGGAAACTGGAAAAGGTCTGTAGTAATGTGACGTGTGTCATTTTTACTACTCAAAGATTTCTCAAACAGTGCTCAGATTTGTTCAGACTACAAAGCGTGCAATCAAAAGTCAGAGCTCTCAATGTAAACTCAAATTTTGCAAATCATCTCAGCTGTGCACATTCATTTTATAGTTCCATGTTCTTATTGTAAAAAAAAAAAAAAGTACAAAAATGGTCTAATTTGTCTGTTTTAATTCATCCTCAGTAACTTTAGGATAACATTCTGAGACAGACTTGATACTTAAAAGGTTAGTTCACACCAAAATTGAAATTCTGTAATCAGTAATCAAATCAATAAGGCTTTTGTTCATCTATGAAACACAGATAAAGATAATTTTAATGAAACCTGATGGATTTCTGTCCCTCCATTAAAAGTCCATTACACCAAAACTTTCACATATAACCATTGATCAATGCACATACATACTGTAGAGCACATCAAATATGTTAAAAGAAAGCTCTACTGTACTTGCGGGATGTGAGAAAAACACCATATAGTTTCACGCATATCAAGCAAGCACATTTGAACTTCCACTTACCAAATATGATCTGCTGTATGCATGTGCATTGATAAATGTTTATATGTTAATAAAAACCAATTTAAACCGCTTGATTCATATGGATTACTTTCACAATGTCTTAAAGGGGACCTATTATGCCCCTTTTACAAGACGTAATATAAGTCTCTGGTGTCCCCAGAATGTGTATGTGAAGTTTCAGTTCAAAATACCCCACAGATCATTTATTATAGCTTGTCAAATTTGCCCCTATTTGGGTGTGAGCCCCTATTTTGTGTGTGTCCCTTTAAATGCAAATGAGCTGTTGCTCCCGGCCCCCTTTCCAGAAGAGGTTGGAGCTTTAACAGCTCGCGCTTCGGTTGCTCAACAACAACAAAGCTGGAGAATCTCACGCAGCCAAAATGACAATTGTCAGTAAAGGTTTTCAGCCTTACATTGTTCAAACCGGAGTCGGATACTGATGGAGAGACTCAGGAAGAAGTTAAAACTTTTAGAATTCAACTGGACATTTCTGAATGGTTAGTGGATAAATTTATGTAGTTGCTGTGGAGTTGATTCAACTCACCGACTAGCATGTGCCGTCATGTTAATCTTTTGTGCAAATCCAGCATTGAAATGACCCTCGTTTGTGAAGCAGTCCGGTGTAAAATGATGGCATGGTAACAACACTCTACTACAACAACTCTTCCTCTTCTCTAAAGCAGCCCAACATGTTCTCGGGGGCAGGGTTTATGTAAATTTTAGGGTTAGTGATGTGACTAACCCAGGAAGAAGCTCATTGTAGTCCCTACCAGCCATTTGTTGTAGTCCTTAAACAAAAAATATAACTGAAAATATCTCCCTTTGCTTTGAACTTTGAGCATCGTAACTTTGCAGATGTTGTTTATGCTCAAACAGCAACATTACACACTAACTAAAGTTAAAAAAGTGAATCTCATAATCAACCACCCCTTTAATGAACTTTTTGAAGCTTGAATGTTTTGTGAAATGGACTTTCAATGGAGTTACAGAAAATGTCATTAAAAATATCTGATATGAACAAAACATATATGAACCAAAGTCTTGTGGGTTCCAAACTAAATGAGGGTAAGTAAATAATGACAGAATTGTCATTTTTGAGTGAAATAACCTTTTTACTGAGAACCTAGTCTCTTGAACTGTGAAAAGGCAACCTCTGAGGAATTCCCACTTTTATCCTAAATTAATTGGCCACTAAATGTCATATTTTGTAACATTTATAAAATACTGCAAATCTAAAAAGAAGGGTTTAAACCCAGTGTTTTTAAACTCAGAGTGGCCAACATAAGAAAATGATGTAAGCTGGAATCAGCGGTGTTGTTTCGGTGCAGGTGGTAAGCTGTAATTCCCCGAGGACTGTATCACCTGCTTCACCACGCGTCGCAGCGAAAACTGTTGTCGGGTTGCCGCGCACCTCCGCAGCAGCACCACCGGTGTGTGGAGATGTTAAGGGCGCCTTTATCAATAAATTATAGTGGTATTAAAAGCGCAGAGTTTGACCCGTGTGGAGGCTGCCCCTGTTATGAAACAGGCTTTTAGCATTTTCTCGGGCACTCCGCCTGTCAGCCCAAATCTAGCTCAAGCATCCGAGAGGAAAAGACCTGAGGGGAGGAGGTGGCCGTTAAAGAGGAGAAGAGGAGGAGGCAAGGGGTGGGGGGGCTTGTCCCGAGCTTCGTCTTAAAGAGCGGAAGGGGGGGGCGACTCATTGTCAGTCGCAGTCAGTCAGGCAGGAGGGTGAGACACTCCGCTCTCATCTCCCCAGATCTCTGTTTCCCTGTAGGTAATTACACCGTTCCGAAGGCTTATCCTGTGTGCCGAGAACAGGAAAGAAATGGAGGACTGGATCAGCTCGCTGAAATCGGTTCAGTCCAGAGAGCATTACGAGGTAAGATCACAGTTTGAGTTGAGTTGCATCTTGAACTATCCAGTCGTTCTGCATGTTTGTTGTTTTTCAAACATACTTCCTCTGAATTAGAAGCTGAATATGCATGCACCTCTCCCCCTTAACTGTTTTCAATCAGGGCATGTGTATTTCTGGTGTTAAATCCAGCTTCTAAACCAACCTGCTTTTGAATTTCCTCTTCTCTTCTCAATGTTAATAAGATGCATTCGAAACAATGATGTTATGCATTTAAAATAGTTCTGGAAGGAGGGAATGTTGCTCTATATGTTTGCTGTTGCTAATTCACTGACTCTGAAAAGATAATTGCGCATATGTGCATGTGGTGGCTTTTAACATCTAAAACAGTATGTTGCATGCCAGTAAATGAAAGTGCGGACTGCGGCATTGAGTGTTGACTATATGCTCACTTTGATATGAGATGAAAATGGTTATGTAAGACTCTCAGCCCCCGTGTTCTGCAATACCACACCCAGAACTCCAGTTGCTCCACTGGCACCCCCAACTGTGGGCACTGTCGGCCTCTTAAATCACTGTCCTGTTGCATCAGGATGCTGCTGTTAGATGTCCGCCGATGTTACGGGGGGAAACTGGTTGTCAGGGAGAGCCGTGGTGTGGTGTTGCACACAGGAGGGTTGCGTCTCGTACACCTGTGGCTAATAAACATGTGCCAGTCCGTGTGTTGCATGTGTGTGTGTGAGCTGAAAACATAGTTCTTTGTTTTAGGGGTTCTGAAAAAGTCTTATCCTGGCGCTGCCAATTTGTCTTAACTTCTCCTTTGCTAGACGGCACAGTTTAATGTGGAACATTTCTCAGGGATGCACAACTGGTATGCCTGCTCCCACGCTCGCCCTACCTTCTGTAACGTCTGTCGGGACAGCCTCTCAGGGGTCACTTCTCATGGCCTCTCCTGTGAAGGTAGGTGTTTGCCCAATTATCTCTCTCTTCTCAAATCCGAATGTCGGATAATCCTTCTTCAATTATGAAGCTCCTTCTTCAATTATGAAGCTCCTTCTCTCAGCGTGCTGTCCTTCCCCAAAGGTGTCATATTTTCATCAAAGCTGCTCAGGGGTGGTCAGGGATGGTTCAGGGTTACATTAGAGTCGGTTACATTAGAGTCGGTTACATTAGAGTTGGTTACACTGGTCGGAACTACTTAGTGCAGAAGCACAGCTAATTGAGGAGGAGAAAAGATGCGGACGGAAACATATTGCAATAATAAATCAATACACTGACGCCGAGAATCTGTCTTATTTGTTTGGAATTTGCATTTCAAGGAGAGAAAGTACTGCTGAGGTGCTTCCACATCAATCAGAGAAAAATTCTTGTTGTTTCTCTTGTTTGAGATTAGAGGTATAAAACATTCCCGAACACTCCAGCTGTCTGCCGCAGGACCACTTAAAGTCAACTTCAAACACCAATCACAGCCTATTGTACTTCAGTAATATGACATATTTTTGAGTAAAAAGTATATTCATCAATACAAATGAACTTCTAGAATGGGCTTGGATTTTATCCATCTGAAATTCAGATTTGGATCATAAAAAGGGGAAATGAAGCCAGGTGATTGGTGAGGAATGACTGAAAAGTAACAGGGTAGTCAGGGTTTGCCTGGTTAACTTCAGCAGTTAGCTCCTTATGCCATAACTATGGCTTATCTGGTCAAAAAGCATGTTTTTCGATTGATGGCAATTCAAAAATAGCTGTGTATTGTGATGGGGAAAAAATTATACTATAAATTGTGAAAAAATATTAATTATTATATAATTAGGGAGTCGAACTTGCAATCCGAAGGTCGCAGGTTCGAGTCTCAGTATCGGCAGGAAATGTTGGTGGGGGAGTAAATGAATGTTCATGGTGTGTGTGTGCGTGTGTGTTCAAAACTCAGTGCAGTGTGTGTGTGAACTTGGAAGAGTGAAATGCAGAGCACAAATTCAGAGTATGGGACACCATAACTGGCTACACGTCACTTAACTATTATAATATAATATAATATATTTCTTTAAGGGCTATTATCGTTAACTAAAATAAATGTTAACTGACATAAAATAAAAAATAACATTTCATTTCAGCTAGTTGG
Organism: Anabarilius grahami; assembly: GCA_003731715.1. Classification (NCBI taxonomy): domain Eukaryota; kingdom Metazoa; phylum Chordata; class Actinopteri; order Cypriniformes; family Xenocyprididae; genus Anabarilius; species Anabarilius grahami. Next base: position 973,726 of record RJVU01004028.1, on the reverse strand, counting down.
CAAGGCAACATTTTATTTTATTTTTATTTAACTTAAAGTACTTGTAATGTTCTGCCTCAGGATGAAAAAGATAGACGAACTTAAATACATAGTGATGATGAACCAAATTTAGACAAGTGTGCGAATAAATCAAATGATGAATAACCATGGTAACAAACGGGAACATAGGAACACGGGAAACAAAGATGAACAAACTAAAAGTCCTTGAAAATGAAACTAATACAAACTAAACTGAATGTAGTTATGACAGTGCTAAAATAACTAAAACTAAATTAACTAAACTACTTAATAATAAAAAATAATAATAATAACTATATAGACATTTTTTTAAAAACTAATAAAATTACAAAAACATTGATTGATTGATTGATTGATTGATCTGCCAAAAGGAGTTCTAATATAGAGTGATCAGTCGTATCTAATTTATTGCTCAGATGATTGGCTTAAAATTTTATAATTTTGAACCAATAATATATTATATGAACCAATGAATGGTGCTTTTTTGTCATATAAAATCTTGATGTTAAAGTTTGTGGCCATTCTTGTTTGTGTTAATTGTCAACTATCTGCAGAACCTCAAAGAACATGCTGGTAGGTTAAAACATTCTCACTAAAAATACTGCATCCAGGATCATGCATTATGCATGCTAATGGTGTGACATCATGTGGAAAGAGAGTGCTAATTACTTTCAGAGATATGCAGATGGTGCTCATTAAACTCGGCTGACTGTCATTGGCTCTCGCATAGCAGGAAGTAAAAATAGTAAGCCTCTCACTCACACCTCAGTTTTAATGAGAAATTCAAGTGAAACTCACACTGCATTGTGAATAATACAAGCCTCATCATCATAGTCATCCTAATGTTTCCTAATGTTGATTTTCCACCAAAATATCAAGATGCCATTTAGAATGACAATTTTCTTGGGTCACATTGCATTAAGCAAAAGTGGATTGGTGTGGTTGTGCGTGTGGTCGCACTCACAGTGGTCTAGAGAGTGATAATTAAGGAGCAGAGCACTTTCCAGTGCTGTTGTCACGCGTTTGCGTTTCCAGCAAGCAGACTCGCTCCTGAGTATTAATTACTGTATGTGTTACTGTGGAAAGATGATCTCATTTCTTTCAACAAACCTCTCATTACTATCTTCAAGCCTGAGAGCCATTTCTGTTCATATGGAAATTGCTTTTATTTTTGCTGCTATCTGACAATGGCATTAGAGTGGATTATTGAATGAGTGAGAAACATTATTTATAAAACAGATAATTCTGGACCTGGATGCTGATTGGTTGATACAGAACTCTAGCTGTGCTAAAGTACACAGTACACTAACAGTTATGACTTGTGAATGTTTCCATTATTTTTATTATGAAGTAATCATTTTATAAAATCAATAAGGCCATGTTAGATTGTAAATATATTCTGCTTTTAAGAAGTTCCTACTTGTAGAAATGTGCATTAAAGTGAGATTGGTTAGAAACAAATTGCTTGTGTTAAGCAGTTTCATATTTCTTCCTGTCTTTTTTGCTTATTGACAAATAAAGGAAGCTTTTTAGCGTTAATGCATCAAAATAAAGAGCAAAGGATGCTTTAGGTGTGTATTTGATGATTTATGTATTTATTCTTCTCAGAGAATAATGGGAAATGTAGTTGCTTCATTAATTGGCTAAATGGGTCGTTTTTGTTTTGTTTAGTTTTTTTGCTTCGTGAATGGTATGTAATACTGTATGCATCCATAGTCAACATTCACAGTAAAATCTGTGATCATTCCAAAATGACTTGAAGCAAAGTCCATTTAAAATAAGTCATTTCACTTGGCGGGCATCTTTGAAACGCCTCTCGGCATGCAAGTGATCTATCTCTTTGAATGGGGAAATGTCAAATTCTCCAAAGCTGTTTTCCAAGCTTTCAATTAAATTTCTGAAATCACCAATGAAATCTGACAACAACAACCGTCTTATAAATTTTGTTTCTAAACGCTCTAATTATGACAAAAAAACTGTATTTTTCAGGCTGGATCAAGCTAATGTGCATGCGCAGTCTTAAGTGTGTGTCTCTATAGAAAGTGCGTGTCTGACTGTTTCTATAGGAACCGGAACTTCTAATGGCTGCTGCAGTGACGCGATGACTTTACCAATCAGTGATTGGCTCTTTATTAGAAAACGGGACTTATTCCACCATATTTTGCGTTGCACTTTCTCCCTTTCATAATAAAATGAGTGCACCATCTTTCCATATATAAAGTCTTTGCTTGAAGGCAGCAAAAATCACGGACGAAGATGTTCACAAAATACAGTATCAAGCACGGATCATTACTTAATCATTTCTTAAACAGCTTATTGACTTCCAAAGTATAATTCATTGGTTCATATTATATTCTTGTAAAATCAACACAAGCTTGTACAATTAAATGTCCAGTCCTTGGTTTCCATGTAAATGTGTGGTGTTATAGCCAAGACCATTTAATTCAAGTCTGAGTCCAGAATAGAAAATGGTTGGGTCTGAGTCAAGAATTAGACCTGAAGAAGTTTGAGTCAAAGACAAGACCAAGACCAGAGGAGGGTTGAGTCCAAATCAAGACCAAGATCTGAAGAGGGTCAAGACCAGGTCAAGTCTGAGTCAAGCCTAAGACCAGAAAAGGGTAGAGTCTGATTCAAGACCAGTGGCCGGTTGCATAAACTAAGCCTCTATGTTAAGACTGTGATTTAAGATCTAGTTTGATGAACTAGCAGTTAGTTAGGGCTAATCAGTCTTACTTTTCTGATTCAAATTAGACTGATCTACCTTTTTATGTAACTGACTTTACAAAGTTAGCACCAGTCTTGAGGAAAAAAATAGATGACTTTAGTTTTAAGACTAGTCTAAGCAGTTTATGCAACTGGCCACTGAAGAGGGTTAAGTCTGAGTCTAGCAGAGGGTCAAGTCTGAATCAAGACAGAGTCCAAATGCTCCTGAGTCCATGAGAAGACCAAAAACCATGAAAATATGGTCTTGGACTCAGACTCGATTTCAGTCTCGAGTACAATAAACCCAAACATGGAGGCCAAACATAGTACTGAACATTAACTTTGAGCAGGATTTACAAACAGTTTACTAGTCAGCAGGTCAGCAGCATATGATTTGGTGTGCTGGTTTCCCAACAAAGCTTGACCAGCTTTCCCAGCAAGTTCTGGCAAGCATGGGAATTTATGCACGTTTACGCCTGTCTTTTCAGCAGGGTTCTCCAAGTTGAGAGATTTGAAGTTTAGAACGATCATTGCTGCTTATATTTCACTTCGATTTCCTACAGCAGCCAATCAATAAAGATTGATGTGAGACATGGGCCCCAACAAAAGAGGCAAACTCAATATTTCTCACTCCCTAATTTGACAGAGACATCCTGTCCATTAGCAGCGCATCGTAAACAGTCTTACGTTCACTCAGCATTACTGAATTGTCTGTAAATGGTTTGCTAACAGCCCTGAAAATGACATTAGAGTGAATTATTGGAGATTTGTTTTCAGAGCCATGTGAAATGGTCTGAGCGTAGACCAGCTCTGATTACAAGATGAGTGCGGAGCCCAAGCGAGATGAAGCGCTCTCTGATTTGCGTTATTAATCTCTGAAGAGGACGGGTGCACTCTTGTCTCGTCTGGATAGATGTGTCTTCTCATTAATTATTGAGAGACGGCATTGCAGAAATTGGAAATTCCCAGCGTCGGACATACCATGAATGTTCGGCTTCCTTTTACCGTAAACAGCCCCGTTCAGCACATATCCACTCCAGTGCTGAAACACTTCAGAGAGGAAACACTCTCTGTAGTGACTCTGTGGCGTCCCGGCTGGCAGGGGTAAATGCATCTCTGCTCTGGCGTGATTAGCCGTGTCACCACAAATCTGTGTAATCCTACAGGACATTAGAAGTCCCTGCAGCATATGGAGGCGTAATGCGCTCAGATACTGAGATGGGCTGATTTAACTGGATTTGAGGCTTTTTCAGGATCTGAATCTTGGATTGTGGGCGCCAGTCAGCCCTGCTTGTACAGAACAATCCAGACCCTGAATGTACAGGGATCCTGAATTGCGGCATCTGTGTCGGGAAACAGCTGAGTTTACATTTTAAGTTCGTAGGAATGAAGGTGGCCATGATAATGTGCTGAAGCATACATGGAGGAGGAAGCCAGCCAGCCAATCAATCAGCCACTTAATTCTCCTTCTGGAAACGACCAGATGAACATTGCTAACTTGATTAGATCTGCAATGCAATTTAATAGAGGAAATCAACAAAGAACTGTCAGCCATTAGCTTATTGGACCTCACCCACACCGCTGGTGAGGACAGTACAGCGGCAGTGGAGTTTAGAGGTTGGGTTAGCCGAAAGTTTCCAAAATTTAGAGGAAATCGATGCATAATTCATAATGCCAGTCTATTGTGTTTCCCTACTTTAGAAAGATTACTACAGTAAACAATGCTAACAGAGATTAGAAGTATAGATTTGCAGATTGTTCTGTCATGTTATAGACCTAAAGAAAACAATGTTATTGCCAGTGCTTCACAAATGATGTAAGTGGCTTATTTAGTGTATTTAACTAATGCTTTTACATTTCACTTTGAAACCAAATCTTCTGCCATCGTCTTGTCAGTCACCTCACCTCACTCTCATCGCGTGAAAAAATGAAATCTGACTTCTGCTCCTGATCTGTGCTGTGAGTCTCGTTCGACTCATGCTGAATTGAGCATCTGAAGTGCATTATCATGCATACATAGTGTACAGTAGGCTATGAATTAGGCTTGCTGCGGAAGTTGGGTGTTACCGGTCTTCAGCCATAAACCTATTACATTACTTGCCCACTGCAGCACCCCACCCATTGTTAAAATACATTATTGTCATAAAGAAATGAGTTTTTAGCATTTAGTTTTTTAAATACTTCTTCAATGTTCTCCTCAGTTGAGCATTGTATATTGTGCGGTTTCATTTTAGCTTGATTTAGGAAGCGTTTTCCAGGAATCTTTTTATCACCTGCTGAAATGAAAATACTTGATTGTCATATAAGCATCTCAAGGTCACTGCTGGCCAGATTTATAACCAGTTTGCACATTACTCTCTTGCAGTGTGTAAATTCAAGGCCCACAAAAGATGCGCAGTCAGGGCTACCAACAACTGCAAATGGACAACGTTGGCCTCTATCGGGAAGGACATCATTGAGGATGAGGATGGGGTGAGTCATGGAAAGCCTGTGGTTCAGTGAGCTAATGCATAACCTTTGAGTGAACAGCAAAAAGTGTGCTCTATTAGTCTGGTGGTGTACATTTTTATAACATTCTGTTTCTATAGATTGCGATGCCACACCAGTGGCTGGAAGGTAACCTGCCCGTCAGTGCCAAGTGTGCTGTTTGCGACAAAACATGTGGCAGCGTGCTGCGCTTGCAGGACTGGCGTTGTTTGTGGTGCAAAGCCATGGTAATAACTACATATCCCAGAATGCCTTATAACTACTTCATTGAGCTTGTGAACTCTAAAAGCCATCTTTGCTTGGACAGGTGCACACGGCGTGCATGGATCTCTACCCCCGCAAATGTCCCCTTGGCCAGTGCAAAGTGTCCATCATCCCCCCTACCGCCCTCAACAGCATTGACTCAGACGGTAAGACTTTACTCTTCACAAGAGTAAGTTCAAGAGGGTTCATTCTAGTCAGAGTTTATAAACATAAATATTGATAAATAATCATTTATTAATTTATATAATATTATTTATACTTTGAGTGAGAAAGATTAAAATGATCATATTATTTATTAATTTTTTCATTTAAAAAAACATTATTTATTATTATTACTGTTTTGGTTCACTTTTTGGAGGTTATAATCTTAGTAAAATAAGCTAAATTATTTTTTGGACTGGGGTGGAAGTTTTGAGTCATGAATTTTTCAATATGTTTTCATAGTACATGAAAACCTTTTGTTTCAAAAGGTCAAGGTCACCAAGAATGGATGATTGCCTGATTGCGTGCTTATGCATGATCCCACTCTGGATATAGTGTATGATTATGTATCAGGGTGTTTGTGGTCCTGGTAAACCCTACATTATGGGGAAAAATGTCCCCACAAATTTGGCAATATCCGAAATCCTTGTCCTTGTGGGGAAATTGTTTGGTCCACATGAGAGAAAACAGCTTAAATCATACTAAGTGAGGTTTTTTGAAAATGTAAAAATGCAGAACGTTTTCTGTGATGGTAGGGTTAGGGTTAGAGGATAGAATATACAGTTTGTACAGTATAAAAATCGTTATGTCTATAGAATGTCCCCATAAAACATGAAAACCCAGCATGTGTGAAGTGGTGGGAGGAGCTCAGGTGGAGTGCTGCTATAGATGGAGCTCATTAGATTAGCTAATTCCCAGGCTGCATGAAGAGCAATATCTTTTTCATTACACCTTTGACCGCTTTTGATTTGATCAAACATATAGGATGTGTTTTGTCCTTTCTGAGAAACACTCTGTTCCTTTATTTTCCTTTCCCATCTCTACGGCATGTGTCAGGGTGTTGTGGAAAGTCACTTTCCCTCAGTGCATCTCGTACCGACGCATGTAAACATAACCGCCTCTGGTGGACCATGTGCTTGGAAAATTCAAGATGAGAGCAAACAAAAGCACTCTCCCATACCCGGCTCTCTCTTTCTCTGTCCCTTTCTGCATTATTAACCTGCTGCTGAGGATTCATACCTTACCTGTTTGCTCAGTCAGCCTGTCTCAGAGCATATGCCACTGATTTCCAGGAAATTGCACATTGCCTTTTATTGACAGCTGTATGAATGCAATTTAGAGCCACTTCATGCTCAATATCTTGAAGTTTAAAAATAGCTAAATGACTGTGTCCAAAAGCTGATAAATTCTGCTTTCTCAGGTTGTATGGGTTAGAAACATGGGAATTCAGTGTTTCTGCAACATCCTGAGATGCCTTCTTCTGGTCGATTTTTAAAGGAATCATAGTGTTCTTTGCATGCAATATTGTGCCATCAACAAAACAGCTTTAATGGCTCCTCTACCAAAAATAAAACTACATTTTTGTTTTACTATACAGGGACTGCTTTTTTTTTTTTCTTGTTGATGAACGATAAAACATTGACAGCCAATCAGAATCAACTTCGACTATAAAGAGCTCAAGGGAGAGTTCACCCAAAAATGGAAATTCTGTCGTCATTTATTCACCCTCAAGTTGTTCCAAACCTGTATGAATTTCTTTGTTCTGCTGAACACAAAGGAAAGTATTTTGAAGAAAGTTTGAAACCAGGCCACTTTGGGGCACCATTGACTTCCATAGTAGGGGAAACAAAAAAACTATGGAAGTCAATGGTGCCCCAGAATTGTTCAGTTTCCCACATTTTTCAAAATATCTTCCTGTGTTCAGCAGAACAAAGAAATGTATACAGGTTTGGAACAACTTGAGGGTGAGTTGATGATGACAGAATTTTCATTTTTTGGTGAACTGTCCCTTTAAGCGCATACTGTTATAATAAACAGAATGTTATCGTAGAATGGTGTGGATGATAATATAGTTACCACTAGGTTTGTTACCAAATTTTCAGTTGTCGGTACCAATACCAATACTTTGTACCAATTTCAGTACCAAAACAAAACACAAAAACATGCTGATTAAACAAAGTATCTAAATAGCTTAATCAATAATATTTTAATAATAAAATTAAAATTCAGTATAAAATATATTTAAAAAGCAATACCATTCTGTATACTTCAAGTAATTGAAAAATTCTGAAATATAATTTTTAAATAACAAACCCGAGCTTTTATGTTACAGTTAGATTATGTACATTAAAGTAACTGTACATTAAATTCAACAGGGAGATAAAAACATTTTAATTCGATTGTACTTTTTTTTAGTCCAAACTTTGTGTTCATGTTTATATTAAGTGACTTATTAAAGCTACTGGAGTTTATTCAGACAAAAATAGAAATGTTTTTTCTGACTGACTGATATTATGACATCAAACAGTGCTAGCCATTCATCTTTTATTTTCTAACACATTTATTTCGGATATATAGGTAATCAAAAAGCCTCTGGTATGTAAAATTAGTAAACCCTTATCATGTCCTCCCATTTATTTTACCCCAGTAAAACTTATTAAATGGTTAATAAGGACACTTGACTGAATGAATGTTATCTGTGCATATGCTAACTGTTAAGTATGCAAACTAAAATATGCTACAACATTATTAATGCAACCTCTAACGTACCTGTACATTTAAACTCACCTGCTGAAACTCCTTAAATAAATCCAGTGCTGTCCAAAATTGAACACTTCTTTACTGTATAGTACGCGAAAAACAGTACGCCAACAGAGTAGTATGTCCGAGGCCAGTGGAGAGGATTTATGAATGGAGGTGAAGCGACGCAACTGACACTAGTAGGTCACGTGATAATGACAACATGGTGGATGTTGTACGTCCAGATTATGTTCATACACACATTCATACTATATAGAACGTACTCTTTTAACGGCCGAGAAGTAAGTTCAAATTCAAATATAATACCTATTTAGACAGTACGTGATTTTGGATGCACCGTTGGTGTCTGTCTTTAAGGTGCTTTAATAAGTTTGATTTATTTCCTCCTTTTGTCAGAAAAATGTAAAGTATTTCCATATGTTGCTCTTTGCTGGTTGACCCGGTACTCAGTACTACTGCTACTTCAGAAACTTTTGCATCATTTGCTTTTTGTACTTGTACTTTTGATATCTCTAGTTATTGCTATAGTTATCGTACTTGGTGTGAACAGGCTTGTCATATAAGTCATTGGGCAGCTTGGTTTCAGACACACCCATTGATTCATTGATTTTATAATTTCTTGGGTCAAGAAAAAGTCAGAGTTTGCAATATATTTCCTTCTCCCCTACCGCGAAATGCACTTAAATAAGCAGTAAGGACACTAAATATCACACATGCGCACTGCAATAAGTTGACAGAAATAGGTTAATGTCTTTACATGCTGGGCAAAATTGCAGTAAGGGGCAAAAATGTAGCAGTAAAGGTCCCATGGCATGAAAATGTCACTTTATGAGGTTTTTTAACATTAATATGAGTTCCCCTAGCCTGCATATGGTCCCCCAGTGGCTAGAAAAGGCGATGGGTGTAAACCGAGCCCTGGGTATTTTGCTTTGCATTTGAGAAAATGAAAGCTCAGATGGCCTGTAATGAAGTCAGATTCGTCAGGGAAGGAAGAGGACAAGGGTCGGCTTTGACTGCTGACTGGGTTTATTTTCACCAGAATGAAAATCAACAAACAAAAGACGGTGCAACGCACACTTGATAATTCCACATAAAAATAGACGGGCTTCACTCCAGGAGATCTCTCGATCACGTTTGGGCGTTCGGCAGGCTCAGACAGCAGTCCCTCTCTCTCTCCCACGCTCTTGCTTCTCCTGGCGTTTTATCCTGTCTCCACGCCAATTACTGGAACGAGAAACAGGTGTTCGGGATTTAGATTCAACCCGCTCACTCACCACGCGTCTCCTGACGCTCTCTGCCGCTGCAAACTCCGCTGAACCACGCCCCCCTCGCCACATACCACCACCGCCCGACTCAGGCCGGGGAGCCGTCCGGCC
>RJVU01004028.1:948236-964129 GCA_003731715.1 Anabarilius grahami | reverse complement strand
CCCCCCCCCCCCCATTTCTGGAGAGGAAATCGGCCACAGCCATCTGAACACCCGGCCTGTGGACCACATTGAACTTAAAAGGCTGTAAAGCTAGATACCAATGGGTGATCTGCGCGTTGGTGTCCTTCATGCGGTGGAGCCACTGCAGAGGAGCGTGGTCCGAACAGAGGGTGAATTCCCGTCCCAGGAGATAATAGCGGAGGGTGAGGACGGCCCACCTGATGGCCAAACACTCTTTCTCCACGGTGCTGTACTTAGCTTCCCTCTTAGAGAGCTTACGGCTAATGTACAGCACCGGCCGCTCCTCCCCCTCTATCTCCTGGGACAGGACGGCACCCAGCCCCCTGTCCGACGCGTCTGTCTGCAACAGAAATGGGAGAGAGAAATCAGGAGAGTGAAGCAATGGCCCGCCACATAGAGCAGCCTTCACCTGGGTAAAGGCCTGCTGGCACTGCTCCGTCCACTGGACCGTATCTGGTGCATCCTTTTTAGTTAGGTCAGTCAACGAGTTGGTGAGGTCCGAGTAACTAGGTACAAACCTTCTGTAATATCCCGCCAGCCGGAGGAACTGTCTAACCTCCTTTTTGGTCTTGGGGCGCGGACAGGTTGCAATCGCTGCTGTCTTATCAATTTGGGGACGCACCTGTCCATGCCCCAAGTGTAAGCCCAGATACCTTACTTCCACGCGCCCAATCGCACACTTCTTCGGGTTGGCCGTGAGCCCAGCCCCTCTCAGCGACCTCAGGACGGCCCGCAAATGCTGCATATGCCGCTGCCAATCATTACTGAAGATAATAATGTCATCTAAATAGGCAGCAGCATATGCAACATGGGGCCGCAGAATTTTATCCATGAGCCGCTGAAAGGTAGCCGGTGCCCCGAACAGCCCGAACGGAAGCGTAACGAATTGGTGCAATCCGAACGGCGTCGTGAAAGCGGACTTTTCTTTGGATAATGGCGACAAGGGGATCTGCCAATACCCTTTCGTTAAGTCCAGTGTCGAATAAAATCGAGCCGTACCGAGCCGGTCAAGCAATTCGTCCACCCGCGGCATTGGATACGCGTCGAATTTCGACACTGCGTTCACCCTGCGATAATCCACACAGAACCGAACGGAGCCGTCCGTTTTGGGGACCAAAACTATCGGGCTCGCCCAGTTGCTGCTGGATTCCTCTATTACTCCCATCTTAAGCATTGCATCCAATTCTGCCTGAACTACCTTTTTCTTGTGTTCAGGTAATCTATACGGCCGGCTGCGAACGACCACGCCCGGCTCTGTCTCGATGTGGTGCTGAATGAGGTCTGTACGGCCCGGTAGGGGAGAGAACACGTCAGCAAACTCTGCCTGTAACTTAGACAAATCAGTGAGCTGTGAAGGCGAGAGGTGATCTCCCCCTGGGGCCAGAGCGAGGGATTGTTTTTTGACATTCGCCTCTGTCCCGAGATCATCCTCTCCGCTAATCACCGTCGCCAGCATCACTGATTCCACCTCACTCCATTTTTTAAGGAGATTGAGGTGGTAGATTTGACGTGCCCCCCCCTATCCGACCGTATTACCTCATAATCGAGATCACCAATTTGCCGTGTGACCTCAAACGGTCCTTGCCACTTTGCCAATAACTTTGAGCTTGAAGTGGGGAGCGATATGAGCACTTTATCTCCCGGTGAAAATTTGCGCAGATTAGTTCCCCTGTCATATAACCGGCTCTGTCTGTCCTGGGCTCGTAACAAATTCTCCATAGATAGCCGCCCCAGAGTGTGGAGTTTTGTTCTCAAGTCCAGCACATACTGAATTTCGTTTTTAGATTGAGATGGACCGTCCTCCCAAGTTTCTCTTAGGACATCCAACACCCCGCGGTGTGGCGTCCAAAGAGGAGCTCGAAGGGGGAAAACCCCGTGGAGGCTTGCGGGACCTCTCGCACAGCGAACAACAGGGGTTCTAACCATTTATCCCAATTTTTGCCGTCTTCCTGAACGAATTTACGAACCATGGATTTAAGCGTGCGATTAAAACGTTCGACCAAGCCGTCCGTTTGTGGGTGAAAGACGCTGGTCCGAACCGATTTAATGCCCAATAATTCGTAAAGTTTGCGTAACGTGCGTGACATAAACGCCGTGCCCTGATCAGTGAGGATTTCCTTCGGAGTCCCCACTCGGGAGATTAAACTGAACAGTGCGTCAGCAACACTCTTAGCGGAAATGTTGCGGAGAGCCACTGCTTCTGGATATCGTGTTGCATAATCCACAATGACTAATGCAAAACGATGCCCTCTCGCTGATCGCTCTGATGGCCCGATGAGGTCCATGCCAATTCGTTCGAAGGGGACCTGCATTAACGGGAGAGGGCGCAATGGCGCTTTTGGAGCGGCCGGTGGATTTATCAACTGGCATTCACGACAAGACGCGCACCACCTGCGCACGTTCTCGTGAATGCCCGGCCAAAAGAATCGGGCCATGAGGCGATTTAGTGTCGCTGTTTGTCCTAAGTGTCCAGCCATTGGATTAGAGTGAGCCGCATGAAAAAGCATTTCCCTGCGGCTCTTTGGTACTAATAACTGGGTTGTATCTTCCTTTGACTGAGTGTCTTGGGTCACTCGATACAACCTATCTTTTATAACTGCAAAATAGGGGTAAGTTAGCGGTCGTCCAGGCTGGAGAGGCTGACCGTCGATCACGCTGACCTTCTCAAACGCATTTTTTAGCGTTTCGTCGTGAGACTGCTCCAGGGGAAAGTCATCGCAGTCCGAGAGAATCAGTCTTCCAATTCCGCTCTGTTCCCCTGAAGCAGCTGTCACTGGTCCCCGGTCAGTCTCCCCTACCTGCACTCGCACATCCTTACCCCGCAAACTTTTAGCCCAAGAGACACCCGAGCACAGACATCCCAATAATTTATTAAACGCGGGCCAATTCGTTCCCAAAATTATCGGATGCCGGAGGTGCGGGTTTACTGCCACCTCCACACTATGTTTTTGTCCCCTAAATAGAATAGCGACTGGCACTATAGGATAACTCACCACGTCTCCGTGCACACACCGTACCCTAACCATGCGGCCTGTATCCAATGCCCCGGATGAAATCAGGCTTTGATGAACGGAGGTCTGGTTACAACCTGAGTCCACCAAAGCCTGATAGGTACCCCCCTTGAGACTTACCGGTATTTGGTACCGGCCAGCTTGACCAGGGGCGGCCTGCGGGTCGTCCGGGACCCGGATCATCGCCCCCACCTCCATCACAGGACACCTGTCCACAGAATGGTCCGGGTCCCCGCAACGCCAGCAGGCCGCTCCAGTGGCAGAGAGCGGGCTGAATGATCGGCGTGGAGAGAGGGGAGAAGCAGGCGCGGGGTCCGGCCCGGCAGTGGACAGTCCCGCCCCCCTGGGCGGGGCTCTGGGGCCGAAGAAGGGCCGTGGCTCAAACACGAGGCGGGCCGGGCGGACGGGATTTGGGGAAAGGGACAGGTTTGGAGAGAGAGAGGAGAGGAAGAGAGGGAGAGAGAGAGACAGATGGCAGGGGTTCGCCGACCCCTGGGCACGCCACCATGTGGTCCTCCGCCAGTTGGATGGCCGAATCCAGCGACGTGGGCCGGTGGCACTGGACCCACTCGGCGGTTTTCTTTGGGAGCCGAGTGATGAATTGCTCCAGCGCCACCCGATCGATCACTTGCTCCACGTCGCCTCCGTCGGCCAACAGCCATTTGCGGCATGAGTCCCGGAGCTGTTGGGCCATCACGAAGGGCCGGCCAGACTCACCCAGCTCCAGAGACCGGAAACGCTGGCGATGTTGCTCTGGGGTCCGGCCGACCCACTGCAGGATGGCCCTCTTGAGGTCGTCGAAGACCAGGAGGTTCTGGATGGGCAGCTGCTGCGCTGCCACCTGCGACTCACCCGATAGCAGCGGGATGAGTCGCATGGGCCACTGATCCCGGGACCAACCTGACACCTCAGCCGTCTTCTCGAACAGGTCCAGGAAGGCCTCCGGGTCATCCTGCGGGCCCATTTTGTTGAGGGGCAGTTGGAACGGCGCAGCAGCCGCTCTAGTGGGCTCGACAGAAACCTCCCGGTCAATCCAGCTCCGGAACCTCTCGCGGTCCTCCCGCTGGATCTGGACGATGGTCTCGAAGCGACGCTCCTGGTCCTCCCGCAAATCCAGCAGGGCTCTGTGCTGGTCTTGATGCAGGACCGCGAGGGAAGCGATGATGTCCGCAAACGATGATGTCCGCAAACGGCGTTCCAGTGGTGGGGTTTGCCTGCATGGCGGCGGCTTCCGTCTTCCTTCCCGGGTTTCGGCACCAGTGTAATGAAGTCAGATTCGTCAGGGAAGGAAGAGGACAAGGGTCGGATTTGACTGCTGACTGAGTTTATTTTCAACAGAAAGAAAATCAACAAACAAAAGACGGTGCAACGCACACTTGATAATTCCACATAAAAATAGACGGGCTTCACTCCAGCAGATCTCTCGATCACGTTTGGGCGTTCGGCAGGCTCAGACAGCAGTCCCTCTCTCTCTCCCACGCTCCTGCTTCTCCTGGTGTTTTATCCTGTCTCCACGCCAATTACTGGAATGAGAAACAGGTGTTCGTGATTTAGATTCAACCCGCTCACTCACCACGCGTCTCCTGACGCTCTCTGCCGCTGCAAACTCCGCTGAACCAAGCCCCCCTCGCCACAAGGCCCAATCTGGAATCTTCCCTATATGTCGTCATATGGGGAAAGGTTACCTCCCCTTTCTCTGCTTTGCCCGCCCCAAAAGAAATTAGCTACTACAGTGCGAGGCGAGCGCAATATTTTTTTCCTCGAGAGACATCATGGCTTGCAAACAAGCGAAGCATGGCAGTTGCTCAGTGTCTGGATCTACAAATGAACACCAAAGTATTTTATTAGTACCTTCATCCGAGCCTTTGAAGAAACAGTGGGTTAATTTTATTTTCTCTGGTAATGTGCCAATACAACCTCCCATAGTTTTGTATGTCTGCGCCACACATTTCACCGACGACTGTTTCCTCAAAGTGGGCCAATACAGCCCAGTTACTGTCGCTAATGTAAAGGTAGACAGCATCAAGTGTGTGTGTGTGAATACACACACTGTAACGCGAGTGTTGTACATTTCTTTGTTGTTTGGATAACTGTTCTGCTTTTGGCGCACGCGATATCCACATTTCCAGATTGCAGAGCTTGATGTAATTGTAATAAGAACGATTGTAAAAACTTTTAAGATTTATAAAATATAAAATATGTAATCAAATAAATGATGTTGGCATGGTTGCACATTTTCCACAATGGCACCTATCAAAAAAGGTATTTGTAATAATGGGAGAGGTCTGACTAATTTAGTGGCACTGGTTAGTGTCTTTAGCTGATAATTATATATATATATAATATATATATGATAGCAAATCAGAGCAACATGAAAAGCCAACAATGTAGGCTAGCATTAGCTACATGATAATAACTGTAGCAGCATACATAAACCAACTAAAGTACCGTATCCAGACACAATGTTTTAAACTTACCGTTCGGAGACGTCCTGCTGTAGCCGCTGAGTTGCAACTTCTTCATCCGGATCAGATTCTGGGTAAAACTGAAAGCTTGAACGACTGCGTGTCTACGAGCCATTGCGATACATCCACTGTCAACATTAGCACATGGTACCGTGGCCGCAAGCTGGTTAAGGCCACACCCACCCTCCACCTTGCCCCGCCTCTCTCCTCCTCATTAGCATTTAAAGCTACAGACCCTGAAATGGCACGTCCTGAGGAAAGCTCATTGTTGGGCTGGCTCATACACTCTAAAAAATGCTGGGTTAAAAAAACCCAAGCTGGGTAAAATATGGACAAACCCAGCAGGTTGGGTTAAAAGGCCCCTATTATGCCCTCTTTCACATGATGTAATATAAGTCTCTGGTCTGGTCAAGTTTCAGCTTAAAATACCCCACAAATTTGCCCCTATTTGGGGGTGAGCAAAAACACGCCTTTTACTATATTACTATATTGCTGGCTAAAAAATAAATCCAAAATTGGTTGAAAAAAATGGCTGGGTGAAAACAACCCAATCCCTGGTTTTGTCCATATTTAACCCAGCAGTTTTTAGAGTGTAGTGGCCGAAATTCTGCACCAAGGCTGAATTTCGGGAAAGAGACTTCAGATACAGTACTAGGGACCACTTAGGCCTATATAAAAGCATCCCAAAAGTAGCATGTCATGGGACCTTTAAGCCATTTATGACCTTACTCCGATAAAGAAAAATGAGTTAATGCATTTACATGACCACATGCATATACATGCGTTGTAACATGCATGTAAATCAAGTACCGGTACTTTTGACAACACTAGTTATCACTAAAGTTATCGTTATTGGTGTGAACAAGTTGTTGGATAGCTTGGTTTCAGACACAGGCAGTGATTCTGCAATGGTGGTTTAAGGACTTCCGTTTGGCCATGTGTGAAGTCAAATCTTATGAGCACTGAGGGCATCCACTATTGATCGGAACCTCAAAGCTCCTCTGTCTTTAATTAGCGGAGCACATATTGGATATAGAGATTAGTTGGGGCCAGACAGAAATGTAATGAAAATCAATGGCTGTGAAGTTTCGGCTGATATATTTTTGGATCACTTTGTGGTTCCTGTTAATTGGCTGTTTAAGATAGAAGAAGAAAATGGTGGTAGGATGGACAGATTGAAGACTGTTAAGCTGCTAAAGAAGTAGAGAGGGATACAGAAAGCATAAGGATGCGATGGGAAAGTAGGAGAGTCCGTCACGTGTAAGGAATCCCCCGCCTCAGTGCTAGGTGGCGAGGAGAACTGCATCTTAATTCGCTCAGGGCTGCTTTTGGCACGTGCTCGAGCTTCGTGACTCAATTTGCCTCAGCCTGCCTCCAGGAGAGAGAGCAAGGGAAAAGAGAGGCGGGGCTTCTGTAAGACTCAAAGGGGTCTACTGACAGACGTCCACCCACGCGTCAGTGTCTGCTCGCAGCCACATGGATAATACGCGAACCTACACTTAAGGGCCACTGTCAGCTTTACTAACACTCATGCATGTTTAGATCCATGTACGCAAACACAATGCAACACACACTGATGCATCTAGGTACACAGAGGTGAATGCACTGTGCATGCATGTGCACATGCAAACAATTCCTCACACACACGGTCACACTGGAGGGACAGGAATGTGAAGATCTAAATGATGCATATGGTGAATCTCATAAACACAGCGGGTTATTGCTCACAGCTACTGGCATGTTCAGAGACTGTTTACTGCACATGCTGCATGCATGCACGTGATCACACCGACTGCGAGCACGTTTGGTGACAGCTCCTCACTCTAATGAAGACAAAGAAATCAAAGTGCTGGATTATTTACACGCTATACGTCATTTTGAGCGAAAACATACTAGACTGATGGTTTGCTTTTTCTTGTGCTGCAGCACAAAACGCTTCCCACTTCTTTCTCTGTGATTCATTCTTGTCCAGGCATGAAGCAAACTGTTCCTAAGCAACATGGAGTCAACAAAAATCTAGGTGTTATCTTTTTTTAGCATGCAAGTTCTGGCATTTAGTTCCTGTAGTTTAATTGGTAAGCATGGTACTATTAAAGATTGCCAGGGAACACACAAACTCATATAAGCTCTGTTCCAACCTGAACAACTCAAACACGCAAAGACAACTCACAATTATTTCAGTGTTGGGTGTTAGCATGTTGCAAAGCTAATAATGCAATACTACTAAACATAAAAATTCTTGTAATTTTACAATAGATGAAATCAATAATGATGCAACAAAATGATAGTTTTTTTTTTTTACCAAAACACAGAAACTTAAATTAAAGTCTTCATTTAGCCAAAAAACAAAAATGTACACTCATATTGAGCATAAACAACGCAACCTCAGCGTCCGAGTGCTTGCCTCATTGTAAACCTTCTTTTTCCAATTATATTCCTCTGACTTTTTCCAATTTGGTAATATTTCAATTTTCAACAGCATTTTTCAGAAATCGCTTAGGCCTACTGCACCTTTAGGTGTTACAACATACATCATCTTGCAGTAGTGGACGCACCGAAATGCACGTTTCATATGGATTACATAATCTGAGAATATTTGTTTTAGATTTGAATCAGTTCATTTAATAGTAGACATTTCAAGCTTTCCATAGATATATTTCTCATGTCTGTGAGGCAAGTATATGTCGAGTTTCAGTTCATTTTTGTGACGCGCTCTAGTTCACTGAGGGCCCTATTAATGATCTAAGCACATGGTCTAAAGCACACGGCGCAAGTGCACTTTGGGTGTGTCCGAATCTACTTTTTCTAGTTTATTAATGGAAAAAATTGTCGGCGTGCCCGGCGCATTCTATCTGTTTATCTTAGACACTATCTAAAATATTAATAAAGATAACTAGTTATATAATTTGAAAGTTCTAAAGGTTTACTGTCAATCTACAGTGTTTTTTTATGATATAGATGCTCCAGCAACAGTAATATTGTAATTTGTGTCGGGTGTGCAAATGACAACACGCAAAATCTAAACGGGACTCCATACCTTTATTAATGAAATAGCGATCGTGAGATGAATCCAATCCATCACACTTGGGTAAAATGTTTTATCCTCATTTAATCCATGAAATATTGATACATTGTCCATTGTTTGCATCACATTTCTTCTGAATGATCTGCTCTCCATCATTGTTCTTCAAGAAATTGTGCAACCTGAGCAGCGTTTATGTTGTAAAACTGTTTATGAGCATATACATTAGTCTCTCACAAACAAATGAGCCCGCGTCCAAGGTATAATTTTTCAAAATAGTGCAGCAGTTTTAGTTATAATATCCAAGCAGTGTTGTTGGAGTTTGTGGTGTCTTGAGAGAAATATTCTCCAGCCATTGTCATTGTAGTAAATCTCACGAACAAAACTTTTAGCCAATGCCAAGACTATCCAACAACGTGTGTTCTGTTTATCTTCCGCATGGGTGAACATGTACACAGACGCACATTTGTCTCAACCATTAAACACACAGTAAGCCATATTATTTGATAATTGTATGAAATAATCCTGAAAAAAGCACAGACACGGCAGAGATGACAAGTCAAGTTCAGAGGCTGGAATTAACTGAGATGACGGCTCACAGACAGCAGCGGCAATCTACCTGTCACTCAAGTGACCACGCCCTTAATTATGCAGAACTTTAAGGCTTAAAATAATTTAAATGGATGAGTTATAAAAATAAATTCACCCCCCTCAGAGTTAGCTGTATAGACCTAAACCAAAATTTGATCTAGGCTGTAAACATGTTTTTTTCTGCTGTAAAGTTGGGCATTTTAACATGGGGGTCAATGAGATTCTGCTCTCTTTTGGAGCCTGTCCCTAGTGACCAGTCCATGAATTGAAGTTTAAGTCACTTATGTATTGGCTTCAAGAGAAATTGGGGGAGGTTGCTGCTTGGCTGAAACAAGCAAAAAACACTTGCGTCTCGCCTGGCGCTGCATTGCGCCGTGTATGATAGGGCACTGAGATGGAGACGGCAGAAAGCGCATCCTGTTTGTTTTCATTATTTTACGAAAGAACAAAGTTTTGTTGTTATTGTAAGTTTACAGAAATAAAAGCAAATTATTTACAGTTTCAAATGTTTGATTATTCTTATCTATATGACCAAAAATGATGGAGTATTTTAAGTTAAATGCAAGTGATCGCACCAGCACTTCCAGGTCATGCAGTAAGCGCGCTCTCCACACAAACACTTGGATATGCGCAAATAATAGCGCATATTTATCTAGGTTAACATTAGAGCATTAGATTACTTACATGTTGTGATAAGACATATTTGAGGTCGATGAATGATAGGCAAATGTTTGGATTTCCGTTATTGGTCTGTCCGTCACAGACTGCGTGATTTCGCCACTTCCTGTGGAGATATTTCTTTCGGCGACTAACCGACTAATACCAGTTTTGGTCGACTAGGCCTTTTCTCCTCAACTAACAGTTAGCCTTAATTATTTTGATTTATACTTTTCAATAATAAATGAATTATCTTTATTTATAATCAACTTTTTGCTCGCTTCATCCGCCATCTTGGTTTGTTGCAGTGCATTCTGGGATTATCTTCTTTACAAAGGATGATGCTGCCTTACAATTTGGCCAAAATATACAGGTCCTTCTCAAAAAATTAGCATATTGTGATAAAGTTCATTATTTTCCATAATGTAATGATAAAAATTAAACTTTCATATATTTTAGATTCATTGCACACCAACTGAAATATTTCAGGTCTTTTATTGTTTTAATACTGATGATTTTGGCATACAGCTCATGAAAACCCAAAATTCCTATCTCAAAAAATTAGCATATCATGAAAAGGTTCTCTAAACGAGCTATTAACCTAATCATCTGAATCAACTAATTAACTCTAAACACCTGCAAAAGATTCCTGAGGCTTTTAAAAACTCCCAGCCTGGTTCATTACTCAAAACCGCAATCATGGGTAAGACTGCCGACCTGACTGCTGTCCAGAAGGCCATCATTGACACCCTCAAGCGAGAGGGTAAGACACAGAAAGAAATTTCTGAACGAATAGGCTGTTCCCAGAGTGCTGTATCAAGGCACCTCAGTGGGAAGTCTGTGGGAAGGAAAAAGTGTGGCAAAAAACGCTGCACAACGAGAAGAGGTGACCGGACCCTGAGGAAGATTGTGGAGAAGGACCGATTCCAGACCTTGGGGGACCTGCGGAAGCAGTGGACTAAGTCTGGAGTAGAAACATCCAGAGCCACCGTGCACAGGCGTGTGCAGGAAATGGGCTACAGGTGCTGCATTCCACTTTTGAACCAGAAACAGCGGCAGAAGCGCCTGACCTGGGCTACAGAGAAGCAGCACTGGACTGTTGCTCAGTGGTCCAAAGTCATTCGGAAATCAAGGTGCCAGAGTCTGGAGGAAGACTGGGGAGAAGGAAATGCCAAAATGCCTGAAGTCCAGTGTCAAGTACCAACAGTCAGTGATGGTCTGGGGTGCCATGTCAGCTGCTGGTGTTGGTCCACTGTGTTTTATCAAGGGCAGGGTCAATGCAGCTAGCTATCAGGAGATTTTGGAGCACTTCATGCTTCCATCTGCTGAAAAGCTTTATGGAGATGAAGATTGCCACGACCTGGCACCTGCTCACAGTGCCAAAACCACTGGTTAATGGTTTACTGACCGTGGTATTACTGTGCTCAATTGGCCTGCCAACTCTCCTGACCTGAACCCCATAGAGAATCTGTGGGATATTGTGAAGAGAAAGTTGAGAGACACAAGACCCAACACTCTGGATGAGCTTAAGGCGGCTATCGAAGCATCCTGGGCCTCCATAACACCTCAGCAGTGCCACAGGCTGATTGCAGTCATTTCTGCAAAAGGATTCCCGACCAAGTATTGAGTGCATAACTGAACATAATTATTTGAAGGTTGACTTTTTTTGTATTAAAAACACTTTTCTTTTATTGGTCGGATGAAATATGCTAATTTTTTTAGATAGGAATTTTGGGTTTTCATGAGCTGTATGCCAAAATCATCAGTATTAAAACAATAAAAGACCTGAAATATTTCAGTTGGTGTGCAATGAATCTAAAATATATGAAAGTTTAATTTTTATCATTACATTATGGAAAATAATGAACTTTATCACAATATGCTAATTTTTTGAGAAGGACCTGTATGTATTATAGAAAATATATATATAAAGAGAGAGTGTTTACCTTTTGAAAAAGCTGTTAGAACTAAAATTATAATTTTTTAGTTTATAATCTTTTTTGTTCTTTTCCTGTGACAGGTTTCTGGAAGGCCACCTGTCCCCCATCATGCGCTAGTCCACTCCTCGTGTTTGTCAACTCAAAAAGCGGAGACAACCAAGGGGTAAAATTCCTGCGTCGCTTCAAACAGCTGCTCAATCCCGCTCAGGTCTTTGACCTGGTCAACGGTGGACCTCATTTAGGGTAAGACTAGGATGTCAAAGGTCACGGAGAGTGAACTATTGATCATTGTCTTAGAAGCAAATCAGTGCTTTTGCTTGTTTTGGTGATGTTTACAAAATGGATAGTTGACGTATGATGTGTCAACTATCCAGATTTTATGTAAAAATTATATGAAAGTATTTTTCAGGTCCCATTACCATTTATGTTACTTTTTCCTCCATTTTTATCACCTTTTTGGCTCATTTTAATGATCCTACAGGGGGATAAATCGATTTTTAAAAGAACATATATTCCATGTAGTCTCTAAAATGTAAGCACAGGCATAATGATTTTAAAAGAGTTATAAAAATACTGTTTAAAATAGTTTTAGGTTGAATTGACCTACCCAAATGTATTTCAGGTCAACTACCCAAACCTGCTCTCACATGTTCCATTATTTGAACACTCTGTGTGACACTGTGTTTTTGAGAAGCATTTCTATTTGTATAAGTTTGTAAATATTCTTTTCTCTTTTTAAGCCTACGCTTGTTCCAAAAGTTCGATAATTTCCGAATCCTCGTGTGTGGTGGAGATGGAAGCGTTGGTTGGGTTCTGTCTGAAATCGATAAACTAAATCTTCACAAACAGGTGATTGAAAAGCACTGTACTACACCATGTAGAGTTGTCACTGTAAGGTTAGGACTTGGCACAAGAGTGCCAGAGCAGATGTTAATGAGGATTTCTTAATGAACTGGCTCAGTGATCTGAACCATCTCATGTTTTGCAGTGCCAGCTGGGCGTTCTGCCACTGGGCACCGGGAATGACCTGGCGCGTGTGCTTGGTTGGGGGCCGTCATGTGATGATGACACGCAACTCCCTCAGATACTGGAGAAGCTGGAGAGAGCCAGCACGAAGATGCTGGACAGGTACAGTGCGCATCCTAGCATGTGTCCAGAACTATGTCACGTGTATAATATTTGTGTTGTCTACATCTACAACTGCTGTTCACAGGTGGAGTATAATGACGTATGAGATTAAAATACCTCCCAAACACAGCTGCCCCGTCACACCTGAGGAGGCAGAGGATGGCCAGGTACCAGCAACACATCAACTGACACCATTAAAAGGGTTGTTGACATGTCACAGTGTGACACCCTACACTTTATCTAAGGCTAGGCGCCACAAAAATACAACAAAGACAATAAATAGACGACACACTATCAGTTGTTTTTCCCTCACTGTACACAAAAGAAAACATTCAGCACATCCATTGTCTGATTCGCAAACAAATGGCTCTTTTGAACTGGTTCTATTTTAAAAAAAGAAAAAAGAAAAACACCTCAAACTTTTAAGCTATTTGGTTGAATTGGTTTAACGACTCACTGAATTGGTTTGAGTGAGTTAAGCCTTAACTCACTGAGCCTTAATCCATTATTTTTAATCAAAATTAATATACTATTACTAATATTTGAAATTAAGATTTAGAAATATTTCAGCAGAATTGAAGCGCCAGAATTAAAAAATTCTTCTTACCCTGCATTCCTTGAATGCTCATTTATTAAATATTTTGGCTAATTTGATTATGATAGAGTGTTATATTCTTAGCTGTTTAACACATTTTACTATATGCTGAATCCATTCAGCATAATTTCATGCGGTCATATTTACAGATGTTCTGCGAATTTTTGTGGGCAAAATCCAATAATTTCAATTGGAGTTGGGAATTTCACTTGAGGGCAAAAGATTTCCCCACACTGATTTCTCAGCAAGTTGGTCACACAGATTTTCTGCGTTGACCAATAGAAAGCTGCTTGATTTGAAAGTAACTTCTGTTAAGATTTTTTTCTAATTTTACCGCACCTTAATTGTGCAGATTTTCCCCTCAAAATCAGTGCAGAAAATGGGTAAATATTCTGTAGATTTGCTGATTATTGGCTGGTTGTTCACATAATGACTAATGAGCATGTTCACCTAATAATTATATTTGACCCATGCTGGCAAAATGAGTCGGAATGCGCACGGGCTAATTATGAGCTACTGGCAAAATAAGTCAAAAATGATAATTTTGGTTGAATTTGAGGTTTTCACAAAAATGAGTTCATTAAGCCCTTATCTAGAGATCAAAATGCTTCACATAACAATTAAACATCTAAAAGTATCTTTATTTGTATGTTTTCTGAGAGGAGTACCTTTCCTTTGTCCATGAAAAATGTCAGTTTTTCTCTGCTTGCTTCACCACTCGCGCTTCCCCTCAGCAACTTCCTCAGTCCAAGTTTGGTATGGTTTTAAAGCACAACAATCCAACTGTGTGAATATTCATAGCGTATTTTTGATGGCATGAGTCTGAACCAATGAAATGTGATTTTCAAACTCATTCTGATGTAAACAAATCGATCTTACTCGCGCTGACTGACAGATCCGAAGCATGCGCACAGAGACGCCTCAGACAGCGCGCAATCCCGATATACACAAATGAACAGAATTACAGTACTTCAAAATATTGTAAAATATAAGTAAAATATTGGAAAAAAACTTGAATATATATATTTTCCTATAGATATTTGGTTTTGACGAGGTGTGTGCCAAATTAGGTGTTATTAAAAGGGTTTTTTAGGTATGGTTGCTAGATGATTTTGTTTTGAACCTGATTTTGAACTCGATTTTTCTCAAAATTGACTTTGCTGACTCTGTCGGCTTCAAACAGGTGTAGCTCAGACATTTTTTGTCAGATACCAGCAAATCATACATCATTTTTAAGGTTTTTTAACAGATTGAAAATAACAATAACTCATTTTTTAAAAATTGCTCATTGCGACTCATTTTGCCAGCAAGGGTCACATATTAAAAAATAAACATTAAAATGCTACAAAATATTGTTTAGCATGTAGTTAGGCCAGTTGTGGGGAGATGTAGTTTTCATTTCTCTGGAAAGTTACACTTTTGTCTTTCGCCCTGCTATTGCAGTTTATGAATATGAATATGACTTGTGATGTGTATGGGTGGCTTTAGTTACAGATATCTGCTTATGAGGATTCAGTGGCGGCTCATCTCACAAAGATCCTGAACTCAGATCAGCACTCAGTGGTCATATCTTCATCAAAGTGAGTCGTCAGTCTCACACCATACAGTTCCTATTCCACTACTAACAGAATAAACAGAAACTACTATAAAGGCAGTGTTCCTCTCATCTTCTCTCTTCTCCTCCAGGGTATTGTGTGAGACGGTGAAGGAATTTGTGGCCAAAGTTGGAAAGTGTTATGAGAGAAGCAGTGACAGCACAGAGGAAGCTGATGTACTGGCCCTCAAAGTGAGTCTGTGATGTTTCACCTCATGACCTCTGACACCTTTCTAAGTCATTCCTCAACAGAAATATGATCCAGTATAAACCTATTTATCCCTGTCCTTTATTCTCTTGTCTGCAGTGTTCAATTCTGAACGAGAAGCTAGACTCCCTCCTGCAGACGCTGAATTTGGAGGCCCAGGCCATGACGCCCTCAGCCCTCACCACACCACCCATCGTGGAGGAGGAGGTGGAGGAGGAAGAGCTGGAGGAAGATGAGGATCTGAGTGAAGAGTCTTTAACGGAGCTGAAGGAGAATGAGACGGAGAAGGGATCTGCTCATAAGCTCTTCAGACCCCGCGAGCAGCTTGTGCTGAGAGCCAACAGCCTGAAGAAAGCGCTCAGACAGATCATTGAGCAGGCAGAGAGAAGTATGATTGTCCAGCTTGTCCTGCTATGTCTTTTGAATAGAAAAGCAACACTGATTTGTTGCTTACAGAATGCTGCTCTGAATAAAGGCGTCTTATAAAATGACTAATCACATGACATGAATTGATTATATTCAAATGAATTAGCCACATTTACATGTAAAGTATTTTGTATGAGACCTGAGCATTCTTCTTGATCTTCAGGGATTTCTGTCCATTTAAATGGGGCATCAACGTCTGTGTCAATAAATTAATAGCAATAATCTGTAATAATCA
>RJVU01004028.1:925072-945206 GCA_003731715.1 Anabarilius grahami | reverse complement strand
TACTATTATTATTATTTAATCATTATATAGGGTTTATTTTTTTATAAATAAATCCTAAAAAAGGCTTTTAGACACATTAAAACACATTACTTAGTTTTTAAAAAAAATATAATATTATTATTTTATTAGTGGTTTTTTTTTTATATAAATAAACTCCAAAAAAGGCTTTTAGATGCATTAAAACACATTACTCTGAGTTGTTAAAAAATATATCATTATTATTTCATTAGGGTTTATAAATAAACACCAAAAAAAGCTTTTAGATGCATTACTGCATTACTTTTATTTATAGTTGTTTTTATAAACCCAGAGTGTTCTAAATGGAGAGACAAGCTTTTGTTTTGCAAAATTGCCCAATAACACAATCTTTTTCCTTCAGAAGGTTCAGGATTTCCTTACAGCTTAAAGACTGTAAGTGTTTATAGCTGTAAATATATCTGTAGGTTTCCCAGAGGATCCCTGTGGTATGTTTCTCTCTATAGAGAACATATCTTTGTTTGCTGGACAGTGGCACTTCCTGTTTACATAGAGGCCTGCTGTCTGCTCATGTTTCCAGTGGGGCATGAAAGACTGGCTTTATCCTCTAAGTTGGTCCAGTCCCTCAGGGCCTCCTGATCTCGCCTCCGTTTCTCCTCCGTCTCACAGCTGTTAAGTGGCCTTGATGTGTTTTGGTTTGTTTATGTGGGTTACTTTCTGCTGAATCTGCTGGATCTGTGTTACGGTGGCTTTTTCACTTCTCGTTGAGAGCCTGTGACCAGATGCGTGGGTTATTCTTACATGCTGGAAAAAGTTGAACGTTTACAAAACAGCATTAGATTTTGCTGCATAATGGGCACATGGGCAGATATTGCTGTGATGAATGAGTCTGTTGTACACATGAACTCATGTTTTGTACTGTGTTTGTGCTTTTGCAGTGGCTAAGTCACCGTGTTCGCCGCCGGAGAGGCGTATCAGTCGCAGCACACAGTCCTGTGGCTCCTTTTCAATCACTCCCTTCACCACAAGCAAGGAGAACCTGCCTGTTCTCAACACACGCATCATCTGTCCCGGTATGACCACATGACATTACCCCATGTGACCACTGAAATAACTGTTTGCTAATCGGAAAACGTCAATATGAGCCACAACATGTTAAAGGGATAGTTCACCCCTAAATGGTGTGAAGCTTTCCCTAAAGCTTTCCTGTAGCTCAGTGGTTAGAGCATGGCACTAGCAATGCCAAGGTCATGGGTTCGATCCCAGGGATTGCACATACTCAGATACAAATGTATAGTATAATGCAATGTAAGTCGCTTTGGATAAAAGCGTCTGCCAAATGCATAAATGTAAATGTAAATGACGTTTCTGGCATCATTTACTCACTCTCATGCTGTTCCAATCCTGTGTGGCATTTGTTTTTCCACTAAACACAATAGGAGATGTTAGGAGATATTTCTGACCCATGGTTGCAAAGCTTTTAAAAGAATCATTCATAAAAGCAGTCCAAATGTCTGCTGAACCCTTGTGAAAAAGAAGTGTGCTTAATTATATGGAATGTGCACTTGTACTTAAAATCTTAAAAGTATTAAAAAAATATTGCAGATAATATAATATTAATGAAATAAGAAGACACTTAAAGGATTAGTCCACTTTTAAATAAAATTTTCCTGTTAATTTACTCACCCCCATAAATAAAATTTTCCTGTTAATTTACTCACCCCCATGTCATCCAAGATGTTCATGTCTTTCTTTCTTCAGTTGAAAAGAAATTAAGGTTTTTGATGAAAACATTCCAGGATTATTCTTCTTATAGTGGACTTCAATGGCCTCCAGACGGTTGAAGGTCAAAATTATAGTTTCAGTGCAGCTTCAAAAGGGCTTTAAACGATATCAGACGAGGAATAAAGGTCTTATCTAGCGAAACGATCGGTCATTAAAAAAACAAAAAAAAAAAACTGTATATGCTTTATAAACACAAATTGTCGCCTTGCATGTGCTTCCGCTTTCTGTATTCTACAAAACACTTACGCCGTATGTCCTACGCCTTCCCTATTCTACTTACGGAAAAAAACGAAACTGGCACCGCATTCGTTTCGTAAGTAGAATAGGTCGATAGATATTAGTTAAAGTGCAACAAGTCTCTCATAGCAGCCACCGAGCGAACACACAGAGTAACGTTATAACATAACTTTTAACACACTCAAATGTATTTAGTATGATTGTTTTAACAATGTAACCATGTAAAACAGCGCTGATATTAAAAGCTCCTTTGGACCCGAGATCGGTGTGTATCGCAGGTGTCTTTCATTAGCATTCGCTCCAGCAGCCTTGTTCAGGTCCCATGGTTCTCGACCCATTCTGCTTCATACCAACGTAACGTTATTAAAACTTTATTACACCCTTGAACATGATTTCTGCCAGTCTGATTCCTTTCCATCGGCTGTGAAGGTGAGAACCACAACTCCCATGATTCCACGCTCATTCACCGCATCATCAAGCTATGCCTTTGTTTTGAATACGCAACCTCTACATATTACCAAATGAGCGAAAATTACGTATTGTGTCTTTAAGTGTATTTAAAGAGTACACTTTCTTGCTTAAGTACACTTTCAAAAAGTCCACTTTTGTTGTGCTATTTTGATGTGTTGACTAACATATTAAAGCACATGTAAATTACTCGTTTAACATTTTAATTGTAGTGTTATTTGATATTACATTTAAAGTTAACATATTTTATATATACATCATTACAAATGTACAATTACAAATATATTTAAATACATGTCATACAAATTACAAAAGAAAGGACACTGAAGTATATTTTAGTTTACCATAAATGCAGTACACCTTAACCATATTTCAAAGACAATAGAATTATGACATTACATATGAAATTACAATATGAACTTGAGTCTTACTTATGTGGATCAGAAAGCAGCCTAAAGTTCAGCTAATTTAATTTAAATTGCATTTAATTTAAACTATAATTCATCTTTATTTAATTGCAGTTAATGTGTGCAAAATCAATACATTAATAATTTTAAAGTATATAATTTCCATAATAAGTACACTTTTCCCCGGTTTCACAGACAAGACTTAAGCCTAGTCCCAGACTAAAATGTATAATTGAGGCACGTTATAAAAGCTACTTAAACATCCTAATTGAACTAGGGTCTAATCCTGGCTTAATCTTTTTCTTTTTCTTTTTTTTTTTGCTGACAATAATGCAAATGATAAACCTAAATTTTAGTCTGTTCCTCACACACCTCAGACAGTTGGGACTTAGTGCACAAGTCATAGGGACAATTTTTATGATACTTTTAAGTTTTTTGTTTTGTTTTGTTTTTCTGGAGCTTCCTGCACCTTTCCTTACAGCATCGACATTGAGCCAAAAATATTCTTTTGTGTTTCACTAACAAAATAAAGTTATAAGGGGTTAAAAAATCATGAGTGTGAGTAAACAATGACAGAATTTTCTTTTTTTCTTTTTTAAGGGAAATATCATTTTCATTATGGTTTGCTGATGCTTGTTTGAGTGTCGTGTCTCACATTCATCCTTGGGTTGGTCTTTAGGTCTGCGGGCTGGTCTTGCTGCCTCCATCGCTGGAAGCTCCATTATCAGTAAGATGCTGCTTGCCAACATAGATCCATTTGGTGCCACTCCCTTCATAGATCCTGACCTGGACTCACTGTAAGTGCTTCACTTTTCTTATTCTTGTTGAAGTTTATCTTAAAGGTATTCACAAAGCTTACATGAGTCATTTCTCTTACAGAGAGGGCTATTTGGAGAAGTGTGTGATGAATAACTACTTTGGGATTGGCTTAGATGCAAAGATCTCACTGGAGTTCAACAACAAACGTGAGGAGCACCCAGAGAAATGCAGGTAGTTCAAGATTTTAGCACAGTCTTCTTTCATGTACTGCATTTACCAAAACACCATTTACATGGACTCTACGGTTGACCAGCATTTCTCTGACTATCCAGAAGTCGTACTAAAAACATGATGTGGTACGGAGTTCTGGGGACGAAAGAGCTTCTGCAGCGGACCTATAAAAACTTGGAGCAGAAAGTTCAGCTGGAGGTGAGCTGAATGAAAGGCTGTATATATATATATATACATATAGAATAAATACAAGTAACTTTAAAAGTCATTACTTCTTAAATATCACAATATATGAAATGTTCTCTTGTTTCAAGAGAAGGCTTCTCATTGTCTTCAATAATATTCAAAGGGCACATTATTTAAAGATAAGGATTTTACAAAGATTTTTTGTCACAATTTCTACCTGATAAAAGAGTTTAGAGCTTGGCATAAATAGTAAAATGTATATTCCCATGGGGATTTTATTAATGTATATTTCCAGAAATCCCATTTTAATATTAGGCTACCTCGTATGTCCAGGTTTTTCCAAGACCATGTAAACCCTGGTTCTTCTAAGAAAAAAAAAAGAAAAGAAAAAAAACTGTTGTTGAGGTAGTGAATTAAAATAATACCTATCTTGTTTTGTATTTGTTTTAGCTTATTTGAATGTTTTAAATTATTTTAAATACTCTTGAGACCCCCTTTGTAAGTTTGCTTAGGCCCCCTAGTGGGCCCTGCAGAATCACTGATCTACTGTTGAAGTTCTCATTAAAAGCACAGAATTTGTGCCTTGATTTGTGCCTTGATTTGTGCTTTAAAAAAGTAATGGGACACCAGTTTGTACCGTATTTGTGGAAAGTGTCAAATGTTGTCAAGGCTGAACAATCACCAAATGATTATCTACTGATTTAAAGACAACAGCTGCTGGAACTGAACCTCTTCTCAAGAAGAATTTGAAGCTCTTGGGGTCAAACGGTTGTGCTGGCTGTCGACCACTGTCCCAGTTTCATGTTCAAGGTTCCTCATGGTTGTGTGATTGATTCTGCAGTGTGACGGGCAGTACATCCCACTCCCCAGTCTCCAGGGAATCGCTGTGCTGAACATCCCCAGCTACGCCGGGGGAACCAACTTCTGGGGCGGCACCAAAGAGGATGACGTAAGTGATGATGCTAGAGGTCATGAGGGTTTTTTCTCTTCAAACAGCATTTCCCATCCTGACTCTGAGTTGTTCGACCCTGTTTGAGTTGAAATATGACACCATGTAGAGAGGAAATGATCTGGAGTTGTTTAATTAAGAGGATGAGTTTGCCCTGTGTTGAGCCGTGTTGTCTAACGTGCAGCTGGCTCTGGACAAAACCTTTTCAACCTGGGGTGACACGGGTCTTTGTTCGCAACAAGTGGCCTCTTGGCAGATGGTTTGTTTTAGCTCACATGGCCTCGTTCAGGATGAGGTTACCTCCGGACGTGGTTTGTGTGCTACAACGTCTAGTTACAGAGGGGCAGAGTGCCTGTAATCTTGGACAGGACATTCAAGGACCCAGTTCAAAAATGTTATTCTCAAGTCCACTAAGTGTTTTCAGAGAGGGAAGAGTATTTAACCATGTAAAGCCTGCTGATAGATTTTAAATTGAACAGTTTATTGAACTTTTAGGTAATAATTTTTGACACATCAGGCTTTTATGATTCATATAGTATGATATGGTGAGAACATGGAGCTCATACTTCAGTAGGGAAAAAATATAATTAAAAAAAATGCAGTTGCATATATATATGGGCAATAACAGCATACCAGGCTACTTGCATACAATGCATAAAAATATCAGTTGTCACTCTAGATCTCCCAATAATATGTCTTGGTAAGTGAATATTTACATTTTTAGTGTTGTGATCAAAGCTCTGTGGTTTATATTGTTGTTGGGGGGGCGTGCTTCAGTCCAGTATATTACTAACAATACAAAAGTTATTCTTACGTTTACTTTATAAAAATCAGTAAAGATTTCACAACAGAAAGACGTGTACCATGACCTGAAGGGGGATGATTTTACAATTACTAAAAGGCCTTTTACGTGCCAAAAAACTATGAACTGTCAATCAGAGGACAGAAGGCATGTAGTAGATTGTAGTAGTTTTTTCTTGTTGATCATTTAAAGGCCTTAGAAATAATTTTTTTTCTGGATGTGGATCTTGAGTATGAGCCTGGACAGAGCCCCCTAGTGGTAGTAAACTATTTTCATGTTTTGTTTTTTTTCTCTCTCTCTCTCTCTCTCTCTCTCTCTCTCTCTCTCTCTCTCTCTCTTTTCATGCAGATATTTTGTGCCCCTTCATTTGATGATAAAATCTTGGAAGTGGTCGCTGTGTTCGGTAGTATGCAGATGGCTGTCTCAAGGGTGATCAAGCTGCAGCATCACCGTATTGCACAGGTAAACACACCTCACACCCAAATGACACAGATCTGTAAAGTATGTGAATAATGGTGATAGAGATGTGTAACTCATCTCAACCCTCCCAGTGTCGCACGGTGAAGATCACCATTCTGGGAGATGAAGGGGTGCCTGTCCAGGTGGACGGAGAGGCCTGGATTCAGCCTCCTGGAGTCATCAAGATTCAGCACAAGAACCGAGCTCAGATGCTGACAAGAGACCGGGTGAGTGTTTCTGGAGAAGAATCATGATTTTTGATATATTATTTACACAATATTACCAACAGTGCATCAGAACAGTTAAAGGAATAATTCATTCAGAATGGCATCATTAATCATTAACTTTCAGACGTTTGGGGTTGGTACGATTTTTATTGTTTTTGAAAGAAGTCTTTTATACTCATTAAGGCTGCATTTATTTGATCAAAATACAAGTAATATTGTGAAATACTATTACAATTTAAAATAATTATTTAAAAAAAAAAATTATCTTTTAAAATAATTTGTTATTATTTTCAATGTTGAAATCAGTGTTGTGCTGCTTAATATTTTTCTGGAAGCCGTAATATTTTTTTTTCAGGTTTTTTTGATTATTTGAAATAGAAATCTTTTGTAACATTATAAATGTCTTTACTGTCACTGTTGATCAATTTAATGCATCCTTGCTTAGTAAAAAAATCATTTTCTTACTGACCCCAAACTTTGGACATTAGTGTATATCACCCGGATGTTGTTTTTCTCTGTTGTTCTATGAAAGACAAAAGGAGATGTTAGGAAGAATGTTTTGTTTTCCATCCACTTTCAAAGGAAAGTTGATAGTGGTTTAAACTGACAACAAGCTTGAAAAAGCACCACAGAATTATCATAAATACTGTCAATAAGACTTGTGTGTGATATTCCAAGTCTTCTGAAGATATAAGATAGCTTCTGGTTTCGGATAAGCATATGGCTCAACAAATTATCACAAAAAGTCGGATAGAGGTGTTGTGTGCGCTGTGTAAAAAAAATGATGGTTATTGTAGTTCTAGACTAAATGTGAGCATGCATTTACTCATCTACGCATTTATTTGCGCAAAAACTGATTCAGTATTCCTCAAAATGAATAAAAAGAGTGAAATGCAAACTCAGAATATTATGCAAAACTGCAATAAATAAATGTTAAATTACACAAACATACTTTATGTATTTAATCTCACTTTATTAAGCAATGTATTGGCTGCTGACCAGGGCTTGACATTAACACCCGTCAAATGCGGGTGGATTTCAGCAGTGGTGTGTAACGCAGTCACTCCTACTAGCCACTTTGGCGGGTTGAATTTTATGCATAATATATGCATTTTTCAATTGTAGTCTTTTAAAATGTGCAATTTATCTTTTAACTAAGTGCAATGTAGTGTTGTCAAAAATATAGATTTTTCGATACATATCAATACTAAAATATCTGAAATGCTTCCAATACTAATTTTCTGCAGAATAGATACAGGAGACCAGCTGCGCTTTCTCGCTCTCTCATCTCCCTGACAGTGAGTTAACACACAAACCTGCCTCCCCTCACTCACTTGTTTCATTTGCTCCGGATGAATATTGTTGACTTTACAGGGTTTGAATTTCGGCATGGGATTGTGCGTATTGCGCATTATTTTACTCATTCCCCCAGATTTTGTGCTCACACCCAAAGTGCGCACACATAAAGCCGCCTCTCAGTACTAAATTGAGTTATTTTTCACTATTTTTTGCTTATTGCAAATACACACAAAATAATGTCAAAATGCGGGTCTTGGCAAGTATTCACATAAACACAGTCTGTTATGTTTTAAGTGAACGCAAACAGTTACACAGAAAGAAAACGCATGTGTAACAGTATAATGGATCCGTGCGTCAGGTCTTAAAGTGACAGCAGCCTAATAAACCTGCTGTCAAATTGTGAGAATATTAAAAATATCTATATGACAGTTTTTCCCCATGGTATCGATGTCAAAATTGTGGCCAGTGAAAATGCTGAGTGGCTAGTAACTTTGGAAAACCACTAGCCACAGTGACTAGTGAGCACAAAAGTTAATGTCAAGCCCTGCTGCTGACCTTCGATGATCCAATTTAGCCATACTAATAAGCAAAAATTACTTTAGATAAACCTCACATTTGTGTTTTATTTTTTTGTATATATTGCTGAAGTAAGAGTGTTGAACATTCTTCTCCTGCATCCTATTCTTCTGCAATCAAAAATGGCAGCAAAGCTGAAAGGTGTGTTTGAGCTGCGCCCTCTACTGTACAGGCGTGAATTTGCATTTCCTTTAGCCTTTTCATTTCACTTATGATGTGAAAGTTCCTTTACAAATGACCAAGAATAGAACTTTTGTTTATTTGTTATTAAAAAACAAACAAGCAGAGAAAAAGTAACTCAAAAGTAACATAATGCATTACTTTCTATAAAAAAGTAACACAATTAGTTACTTTTTTAGTGAGTAACGCAATATTGTAATGCATTACTTTTAAAAGTAACTTTCCCCAACACTGGGAATAAAACTGTAAAGTTTGGTTTGTGTAGTGTAGTAGCAAGTGTAGTGGAGATTTCTGTCTTAATGCAGGAGAAAAAGCTAATTTTAAGAAAACTAAAGAATTGTATTGTAATTTGTAACTTGAATGTAATAAAATAAACACTTAAATGTATTTTAGATGTGTTCTTTCCACTAGTCTGAAATAAGACATGTTATGGAAGCAAAATAGTCCAAAATCTTTTTGCCTGTAGTGTTTTGCTTTGAGGACACATGATGATAGCTCAAAGATCACTGCATCTTTTCAGGTAACCAACCCAGATCTTTCACCACTGGGCTGTTTGTGTAAATTGTGTGTATCCTTTCTAAACATTGGATTTAAAAACTCACTGTCCTTTAAATGACTTCTGTATTTGTTTTCAATTAAGGCATTTGAAAACACATTGAAGTCTTGGGAGGATAAACTGAAATACGACAAGCCTCCACTGAGGCCGCACTTGTATCCTCAGCATTCTGTGGATTTGGCCACAGAGGAGGAATCCGCGCTCATCCAGATGTGTGCTCGAGCCGCTGAGGATCTCATCACCAGGATCTGTGAGGCTGCCCAAAACTACCAACTCCTCGAGCAGGAGCTTGCCCACGCTGTCAACGCCTCTTCACACGCCATCAACAAAACACACCCCAAGTTCCCCGAGGTGAGCAATGCCAGCACTGAAGGACTGTTCACACCAATGCCACTGATCTTTATCATTCTATGAATGAGTTGATTGCCCTCAATAGTATTTTAAAAATCTATTTTCCCTCATATAACACAATGACAGCTCATCACAGTATTATATTTTGGGTTGTAGTAGCGTTTAAGTTTAGCTATGGAGATTTAGAATATGGTCATGCAGTTTTATAAGTACTAATAAACAGCCAATAATCAGGCTAATAAGCAACTAGTTAAAAGCGAGAATTGTTCCCCATACTGAACTCATGAATAAAATCAGCCAGCTCCAATGTGAAGCAAACTTTGATCTGAAATAAAAGTATTGAAGGTACAGGGCAAAGGGCAAAAGATGTGTTCTCAAACTCTTTTATGCTCTTTGCTTGAAGCATTGTGGATTACTTAAAGGTGCTACAGAGGATGTTTTGTTTTATACATTTTTGCAATATTACTTGAAACTGTCTTTACTAACTGATAAAAGACTATTTATTAGGTGCACTGAAAGGAATATTATTAATATACATCATCTGTGCACGAGGTAGGGCCTTAAAAACACCAGCCAATCGTTTACGCGATCATCGCGTAAACGATTGGCCCTCTGGCTTGTCAATCACTGCCATTACGTTCCTTGTGAGAGACGTGCGCGACTTGGCCCTGTGGCTTGTCAATCACTGCCATGACGTTCCTTGTGAGAGACGCGCGGCTGCGCGCTCCAGTAACTTTCCACACTCCACAGGTGCCGCATGCAATGTTTGGCATGCAAAAGCAGCCAACTGTTTTCAACATTGATAACAGTAAGAAATGTTTCTTGAGCAGCAAATCAGCATATTAGAATGATTTCTGAAGGATCATGTGACACTGGAGTAATGATGCTGAAAATTCAGCTTTGCCAACACAGGAATAAATCACATTTTAAAATATGTTAAAATAAAAAACAATTATATTAAATTGTAATAATATTTCACAGTATTAATGTTTTTCCTGTATTTTTGATCAAATAAACGCATATTTGTAAGTATAAGTATATTTCTAGCTTATATACTTACATACATTAGTAATTCATTTTGCACTACATGCTTAATACTTTTATATATTATTATTACTATTATTATTATTCTTTTTTCTGTTAATACATATATGCCCTATTTGTAAGCAGCCCAGCTGCAATTGCTTTGGCAATACAAATGTATAGTTTTTGTCATGCCAATAAAGCCCACTTGAATAAGGCACAATTCTTTAATTGGTGGATCTGTAGTGTTTCTCTAATAGTGTTTGTTGTTCACTGAGATTGATGCTATTATACACTTTTTTTTACATTATTTTTATACTGGTATTTTTATACAATTATTGTTCTCCGTTGTCCCTATAGTTTATATAAGTCTCATATTGATGGGTATATTCTCATGTCTGATTCGTCATCCCATCTGTTCTCCTCAGAGCCTGACAAGAAACACTGCCATTGAGGTGGCGAGCACCGTGAAGGCCCTGCACAATGAGACTGAGTCTCTGCTAGTAGGACGAGTGCCACTGGTGAGTTCACTGTGAACATGATCTGGATTAAATGTTTGTAAGGTAATATAATGTAAAGCTCATTCTCATTCACCTTTTCCAAGACATAAATGTTCCCATAGGAAAGAATAATCTGCACTGTTTTGCAGAGCAAATGGACATAGAACATATTTCACTCTAAAAGGAGTGACTTTCAAGTGCAGATTTCAAGCAATAACATTGTCCCTCACCAGATTAATATGGCAGCTGCATTTGACTATGCTAGTCCACCAGATAGACCAGCACAAAACCAGGAAGTGGATTGAGGTGTAAGCTTGCCTTGTGAGCACAGAGCAGAGGAGACTCTGATAGACCTCTATATAAGCACTGACTGTGAGTTTATCTCTATAGCAACTGGACCCTCCGCATGAAGAGCTGCTGTCCAATGCCCTGCAGAGCGTCGAGCTTGAACTGGGCAAGCTGGCTGAGATTCCCTGGCTCTACCATATCTTACAGCCCAATGACGAGGAGGTGAGCACATCCTACAGAAAATACCATGCGGAAACAGAGAGAATATATAGTGTGCCTAGATATAGGCCTATATAGAGGAACCAAATTAGTCAGCTATCTACCTAAACATTTTCCCTACAGAGATAGTTTTCAAAAATGAACATTCTGTCATCATTTATTCACCCTCATGTTGTTACAAACCTGTATAACGTTCTTTCTTCTGTGGAACATAAGGGCTTTTCACACTTGAAATAGTTAACCCTCATTCTTAACCCTGGGTAAACAGAATCCTGGGTTATCTTGCTTCACGTTTCTCACTGCTCATAATATACCCGGGGTTAATAATTAATCCTGGGTATTCATAAGCTGATGTTTCACATTGTAGATTCCTAAACCCTGGGTTAACTTTCTTATTTGCATATTTGCGGTGTCAGTGTCATTGATTGGAAAAATGCAGCACGCGACCAATATGTGGCCGTATTGCTGACTGTACTATTTAGTTTATACTGAATGGACATTTCTGATGATAAAGGTAAGAATGAAACGGTCTCTTTTTCACTCAAATTGTCGCTTTTTCTGTCAGCATTTGACATTTTTCCTCCCAAATGCTGAATTTACTGTTTATATACAATGCGCAGTGTTTCTGTGACTGTCTAAAGCACATGAATATGAGGCTCGCTATTGGTTATCCGTTGCTAAGCATCTAGTCCTAACATTAGCGGTGCTAATCCTGTTTCTAAATTACAAGTATGAAATGTTCCTTTAACCGGGGTTAAAATCGATGTTTAGAATGACAATAACCCGGGGTTAAGGAGTGTGAAAAGCCCCATAAAAGAGTTGTTTGAACTCCAACATTCTTTAAAAAGATATTTCTTTGTCTTCAAAATATCTAATTTCCAAAATGTCAACTACCCAAATATGTATACATACACTACCATACAAAAGCCAGTTTTGATTTTTTTAATTAATACATTTATTCAGCAAGGATGCATTAAATCAATCCAAAAGACATTTATAATGTGACAAAAGCTTTCTATTTTAAATAAATGCTGTTCTTCTATTCCCCAAAATATCCTGAAAAAAAAGTATCACAGTTTTCACAAAAATATTAAACAACAGAACAGTTTTTAACTTTGATAATAATAAGAAATGTTTCTTGAGCAACAAATCATATTAGAATGATTTCTGAAGGGTCATGTGACACTGAAGACTGGAGTAATGATGCTGAAAATTCAGCTTTGCCAACACAGTAATAAATTGCATTTCAAAATATATTAAAATTGAAAAAAGTTATTTTAAATTGTAATAATATTTCAAAATATTAATGTTTTTACTGTATTTTTGATTTACTGTATTTAATCTTGGTGAGCATAAGATAATAATGTTCAAAAACATTGAAAAACAGTAGTGTACATGTATCCAGTAATCAAACATTCTTATATTATAATGGAGTATATTAACAAATATGAAGTGAATGGGTGTTTTGCATTTTTTTGACTATGAGACTGACTTGTCATTTTGTGTGAGACAGGATCACTCCCTCGAGTACGGAAAAAGAAACAGTCGGAGTGGCATGTTTCGCATAGTGCCAAAGTTCAAGAAAGAGAAAGTCCCCAAGAAGTGCAGCCCACAGTCAGGTAAGAGTGCGTGTGTGTGTATGTGTGTGTGTGTGTGTGTGTGTGTGTGTGTGTGTCCAGATTTACTTGAATATCCTCACATGAAACAGACACTAAAATCATGGATACCTCATGTTTTTTTTTGCATTCATAGTAATGTAAAAGTGTTTTAGTGTTACATTTAGCTGTTTTGATTGGAAAAGATGCAAAAGCAGAAATTATTTTATTTTGGAAAAGATTTTCATGTTCATGATTGCTGACAATATAGGGAACTGTTAAAGGAAGTGATGTCAGCTCTCTGAGGCCCATGGAGGCAGAGACACACAGCCTGTGTGATTATCTAAAGCGCCATACAGCATGTACACCCTCTTCTGAGAGGACTCTCTGTTCATGTCCAGTGGTCCTCAGTCCAACCCAACCATCCATGAGCACCCCTGCACTCCTCTGGTCATGGTGTTGTCCTGTGAGTCAGAAACAGTCCATGTGTCTACACATGAACAGCAGGCACAAACCAAGGTGTACCGCACAGAAGGGGAACAAAAGAAACCGCTCATCCAAACCTAAATATGTCAAATTGCACATGTGCCACACATGTAACGCTTAAAGGTGAAGTGTGTAAATTTTGTCACTAGTAGCACTGAATGGAATTGCTCAGACTTCTGCCCAGACTCCTGCCAAACTGAGAGTCCTGCCCTAAACTCTTGCCATTGGTTGAGGCAGGAGATGACATATTAGGACACTCAAACAAACAGAGACATGTTTGGAAGGTGCTATAGTGTCTATTCACCAGGAAGTCAATCTTGTGTAGCTAGACTTTTGATTTTCTTCATAAAGTTTGGTTTACACTGCAGATTATTCTGGCTGTGTGACTGACATGTAAAGTGCCCAAGATCATTTAGTTTTAATGTGCCTAAAGGGGTGGATTTATCTAAAATATTTGATTTCTTTATTTCATAATAGTTCCAAAAATGTGTATTATTGTTGTTGTTAGTGTCACTTTTTTTTACTTTGTTTTAATTGGAAATGATACAAAAGCATGTTTTTGAAAAACATATTGTTCAGGTATATTTCTAATAACAATAATAACCATATAATTGTTCATTAGTACTATTAATTATTATTAATAACAATAACAATAGAGGGTATGCGTTGATGTTACTTTCCCGCTGGAACACACCCCTCAGCCGAACTGAGGGGCAAAAGAGCTGCTGCATGACTGGATTTAATAGGGGAAACTGCGAAAATGCGAGTAAAACATGAGTAAAACAAATGATTATCAGTTTAAAATAAAGTTTGGACTCGATAGTTTCTTTACAACTTACCAAAAATCCAGTGATCCATGGATATTGACATGCAGCCAGGAATCATGTTTCCAGACATTTATATGTGCCTAATATCGACGCCAGGGAAAT
This sequence comes from Anabarilius grahami, assembly GCA_003731715.1. NCBI lineage: Eukaryota > Metazoa > Chordata > Actinopteri > Cypriniformes > Xenocyprididae > Anabarilius > Anabarilius grahami. The sequence goes on along the minus strand of RJVU01004028.1, from coordinate 930,718 downwards.
AGACAAAGCAGATTTGCCTGTGAACGCTTTATATAAATACAATATAGGTAGGTCTAAATCTGGGTTATCACTTTATATCACTGTATATATATATATATATATGTATATATATATATATATATATTGTCCAGCCCTAAAACTTGTATAGTTTTTGTCAGTGTTTTTGTTAAAATACATTCAATTATGCAGAATATAAGACAGTAAATAATTAATTGATGAGTTGTCAATACAGTATGTAACAATACAGTATATAGGGTATGATTTTACCCAAAATTCAACATATTGACACAAAATGATAACCGCAAATCCACGTTTTGTTGTCCAGTTGTTTCTGTGAATAGCAGCGATACTTGCTTCTATTTTCTGTAGTTTTTGGCAGTCTGTGAAAATATACCTCAAATTTTCAAGAAAAGCTCTTTCCCGTTCTAGATGTGTTTTGTGTGTTTTTTGCAACATTCACGCTAAAAGCCAATGCTGCCACTCAGTGGGCGCAGTCCAGCCGACGGTGATGTCACATGCATACCCTCTACACTGTAGAAATGGTTTGTTGGTTTAACTTAAAGTAGGGTGCCTAACCTAGTTGCCGTAAAATTTTGAGTTAATTTAAACTAAAATTTTGAGGTGAACAAAGAAAGAAATGAGTTTATTCAACAGAAACTCAAAATATTATGTTATCTGAACAACATTTGTGAATCTAAGCTGATTTGACAACAGATTTGTGATAACAAAACATGATTTTAATTTTTTTATTTTTTTACAGTGTATAATGATGTGTTAAAAACATAATCCACCTTTCTAAAGTTATATGATGGCAGAACAATGACAACATTGATTACATTCAAGTACATAGTCTATGTGATCTTAATTTTTGTCTGTCCAAAAGTCCTGATCATTTTACAGTCTTGGAAACAAAGCAGAATTGATATTAATGCTTGTGACTCTCTAAATTTTATTGGTGCAGATTTGATGGCACTAACCTCGAGTGATTAATTCTCTCTGGCGTTGTCTACATGTATCAAAAAATTACACACATCACCTTTAATCCTTCTTGAAATCTGATATCTGAGGATAGTACATACTTTGTACATACTCTGCAAAAAAAAGCATTGCAAAGGGATCAAAATAGTTTCTCTACCTGTTTACAAACTGTAAACTATCATATTCTTTGACATTTTTCAGGCGTAGTTGGCCAGAGCAACTGTCATAACAGATTCATATTCATCCACACTCTTAAATTAAACATAGTTTCGCCCTGGCCTTGACGTGCATGTCTGTTTCGGGGATTGAACACGGCATCAACAACAGCAGTGTATTTTCGTCCTGCCAGCGGACGATCTGAGTGCAGGACTTTAGGAGCGTTAGGTCGCACAGGCTTCAGCCTCCCATTCCCTCTTCCTCCTGCTGTCTCTCCTGTCTCTGTGTCTGCTCTCAATGGGATAATGATGGACGTGCCACTGTGATAACCTGCATGCCAGAAACGCCTCTGGGTGTGCCAGTGACCAAACCGAACCTGTTTAACCCTCTCTTTGCCAGCTGCTGCCGCCACTTCTCTCTGTGTCTTCTCTTTCCTGTTTGATTTTTGGTCCCCTTTTCCTTTTGTGGTTGTTTTTGACTTGTTCCTCCTCTCGGCCTGACCCTGTTTGCTTGTGTCCTGCGAGTGTACGGGGGTTGGACACTGAAGGGGGCTTCTCGCTCTGTACTTGTGTAGTTCAGAGGTGGGGCACTGAGGAGGTGGCCACCTGGCTGGAGCAGCTCAGCTTGGGGGAGTACAAAGACACCTTCATCCGCCACGACATCCGCGGCTCCGAGCTCCTGCACCTGGAGAGGAGAGACCTCAAGGTATACACACAACCCCTTTCTGTGCCTCACGATGTCCCTCAGAACAACCGAAACATTCTTTCTCTGTCCATCTCGCTCTTTGACTCTCTCTCTCTTTCTGTCATCTTACCTGTCACCCTGTTTGCTATTTTGTGCTGCACTGCTCTGCTTGGCTTCCTCTGTGCAAGTGTCATTCGGATCTCGAACTACTTACACGACTAACCGGCCTGGCGCACGTAGGTTTATTTTAAGTCGGCTAGGCTCAAAAGACACCAGCGGGGCTGATAGGCAGCTCCACACTGACATGCCTCTGTTTGTGTAGCTCATGAGTACAGTGAAAATGTTTATGTGTGTGTGATCTGGTGAAAACTTTAAGCAAATCAGGCCCTGTTTACAACTGGTATGAACATCGGTCTCGGGTGATGCTATCGTAAGTGATCGTAAGGGGAAGATCTTTGATTTGCTGCTCATGATTATCAATGTTGAAAACAGTTGAGCTGCTTAATATATTTTAGTAGAAACAGTGATGCAGTTTTTTTTTTTAAGATTCTTTGATGGATAGAAAATAAAAACAGTGATGTAAAGAAATGGAAAAGCAACCATGTGCCACACTTTACCATCTAACAGGGGACCAAAGGCATTTTGTTTATTCACTATTCCATGCCTTTGTGTTTTTCATGTACAGATGACAATGTTGTCAAAACGATCCCTGTTCACAAGGATCTGCAAAAACGACTACACTGTGCGATTTATAATAGTTCTTTATGATTGTTGCTTGTTAGAATGTACGACATGATCCTCATGTCACACTGGGTGATTTCAGCTGTCATTTATGTCAGACTGTACGACAGTCAAGACACGTTAAAAACAGACGACTGTGAGCTGCATTATACACAGGACTGAAATGGTGGCTAACAAAGACATCTAGCATTAATTTTGATTACGGCTTGTCCTGAAAAACGAAGACAATTTGATGTTCGTCGTAAGAGAAGTCACACTGCAGGACTGTGCGCCAAATCTTCTGACACTGCCAAAATTTCGTCTGAGGTAAAATTTGATCGCAGCGGTCATTAATCCGCTGTCGATGAACATGTCAAACTAGCGATCAAAGACTACAGATTTTAGCCTAGGATTATAGGAATCTTTTAGGATTCTCAAATCATGGCCAAAATCACCCGCCTTTAGTTTTAATTTGTTACCTGTATTCAAACTGAATGAGTGGAATAAACTTAAAAACTTTAGGTTGAGTTTACTCTAATGATTGACTAAACCAACACTAAAATATAAGTGAATTTAACTTAATGAATATGAGCTTAAAGTACTCATACTTATTGGTTTTAAAACTGAAATGGTTTAAGGCAATCAGTTTCCTTAAATGGTTTGCGTTACCGTAACTTATCAGGTTTTACAGTGTAAAAACAATGTATTATGCTGCCAGGCCAGTAGTTGGCAATGTCACTTTGTAAAGAAACACTTCACGCCTATAGACTGAACACGTAATACGTTTACACGACACCATTGTCAACAAAAAAAAAAAAAGAAAAACATTATGCTTTTTGGCCATTCGTTTAAACGACAACAGCGTTTTGGGGGCCTGAAAACACAAACTTATGAAAACGGGTTTCAAAGCGCAATTTGAAAATGATATCATTATCGTCTCCATGTTAACTACACTAACGTGAATTTGTGAAAACGGTGACGTCCAGCACGTGTATTACATGTTCAGTCTATAGGCATGTAGTGTTACTTTACAAAGTGTCATTGCCAACTACTGCGCTGGCAGCATAATACAGCATTTTCTGCCATTTTCGTGGATCCGTGTGAACGGGAATCGTTTTGAAAACGTCATTTGTATGCGAAAAACGCAAAGAAAAAATGTTTCCGTTTTTAGTACATCGTTGTCGTGTTAACGTACCCTTAGAAACCTCTTTTCGGGCCCTCAAAATGCTGTCGTCTTGTAAATTAAAGGCCAAAAAGCATAAGTTTCAGTTTTTAGTTGTAGACGGTGTTGTGTGAACGCCCCTTCAGGTTTGTTCTGAAGTACAAATAAAAAAACCATACATAGTTAGAATAGGAAAATATCAACTTTTTAAAGGGAGGAAAAAACACCAGCAAAACCAGCTGGGAACCACTGCATTATAATATAATATAACATAACATAACATAACATAACATAACATTATATATGTTAACACTACAAATGCAGCGTTGTCACAGTCTTTTCTGACTACCTCTGCATGTTTGAGTGGTCAAATCACAAACCAGACTCCATTTACACCTGTATTTAGTGTTGTTCACTTGTGATCAGATCTCCTGAGGCTGATGCTAATACGAGATGTAAACAGGGCCTTATTTACAGCATTTATTCAGTTATAGCTGTTTACTGGAACTATTTAAAAAAAAAAACAATAAAATTGTCTAGGATTGTCACTTGAATGGTCTAATATATTATACAATTTAACACAATGATAGAGCACAATAAACATCCTCACCAGAAACTCAATGATGCTTTCATGTGCACCTGTTGAAGAAATAAATATGTCATAATGCATTCAATAAATGTATTATAAATCCTCATGAATCACACCTCCCAATGTTGAAGAATTACACAATGGGTTCATAAGAGCAGCTCAGTGTTGTGTAGTGCTGAATGTTTATGTGTGAGGTGTTCTGGTCACACTTATCACAAGCTCTAGTGAACCTTGGACTGTGCCATTTTTTCACCTGTTACGTCCTCTCATTTCAAATGTCCCTGCCATTTATCTGGTTTAACCTCATTCTGTCTTTAGGGATTTCCTCAAACAGATTTTGAAAACTTTAATAGGACATAAATGTGTTTCAACTGTAAAGCTCAAATTCAGTGGTATTGTGGCATAATGGAGCACTTTCTGTGTCATTAGTTCAGCTGCAATGTTTTAACCCGAGGTTAACCTGGGTTTCTTAAAAAGCCATTGGTGTTGTAATGGCCGATGCTGAAATATCTTAGAGAGCAGAGTAGATGATGACCGATACAATGCCAATATATAGTTACAAAAATAGCAAATAAGGTACACAAATTGCTTAGACACTTATTTCAACAGAATCAATATGTATCTGTACAGTATCTGTGTGATTCCTGAGTTAGATTAACCTAACTGCCACTAGATGTCACTTTTCTGTGGTTTATCTCAAACCTACTTCTTTGATGGGTTCATTATACTTTGCATATACACTAGGGTAAAGAATTTCTATAAACATTTTAAATTGACATTCAGTTAACTGATTAATTGTATTGTTTAAACTGCAAAACACACATGCAAGACTCAACATACCATGTTCACATAGCCTGAATGAAAAAAAAATAGTTCTACTTAAAGGGGTAATTCACCACTGGCAAGATGGGCTTTTATTCAATCTTGACTGTCTATTCAGTAGATCGGCGCTACATGTCTAGAGAAAAAGGGATGTGACGTTCAATTTTGTCAAAAAGGTAGGGAAACTTCAACAACTATAATGCACTGGACTCATCCGTGAACAGGGATACAAAAATGCAGAAGTAGTTCTCACAGAAACCCTGAAGCTGTCAAAAGTCCACCAGATGACGCAAAATGATGTGTTTTACATCATCCGTCGGACTTTTGCTCACAATAAAATGTGCATGTCTCAGTATGGGTAACAAGGTAAACACTGTTCATTTAAATATACGGCTGACACTAACAAAACAAAGCTGGTTGAAAATCTTACCCTTTGAGAAATGTGAGTATTGATTTATTTTTTATTTTAAATGATCACTGGTAATTTATTACTGTTTATATGCTAATAATGTTTATAAAAATACAGATGCAACAC
>RJVU01004028.1:907804-924934 GCA_003731715.1 Anabarilius grahami | reverse complement strand
TTTTGAACTTAAGCCAAATTTGCTTACACTTTATTTTAAGGTGTTCCTTTTACAGTATAGATACACAAATAAGTAGTAATTTATTTTAATATACTTTATTTTAAGGTGACTTATTACACGTTACTACATGTACTTACTATGTAATAACAGTAAATTATGCATTATTACAGGTAACTAACCCTAAACCAAACCCTAACCGTAACTCTATAGTAAGTACATGTAGTTAATCAATATTACTCAGTACTTATTTGAGTAAGTACAATGTAAATAGTCACCTTAAGTGTAACCAGTTTGTTTAAGGTTATGTAATTATGCATAATTTGCTGTTATAACTATAGTAATGTAAAGTGTATAACAGACACATATAAAGTGTTAGCCCAAATTTAATTACTTTGAACTTGTGCTAGACTCTGAATTTGACAATTAAACTTGGTTTAAACTTGGGTTAAGCTGCAGCAAAGTTGGCTTATGATATCAACAGTACAAAAGATTTATTCAGTAAAACAAAAACATCCAAAAGAATCAAAAAGTGATTGTGATTATCAAAAATGTATTGTTTGTATAAAATTAGGAAAATACAACAATTTGTGCAAAACTTTTTCATCCTCATTCCTCTACGTACAGCATTTAGCGAGCTGAACTACAGATGTTAGCTCACTAAATGCATCATTCTGAGTGCACTTCTGTTTGTCTGATTCCACTAGGATCTGGGGATCTCGAAGGTGGGTCATATGAAGAGAATTCTCCAGGGAACTAAGGACTTGGCCAAGAGTTCGATGGTGGACCTGTGAGACGTCAACACACATTCCGTTCGTGAGCGAAGAGGAGTTGAAGCGGAGCTCCGGTGTGGGAGGCGCTTTAGTGTCGTGGATTCATGTAGGAATAGCTTGTAGAAAAGCAAGGAATGTTTGTTTTAGAAGCAAGTGCTGGTGCCAAAACGACAAGGATTGTGTCCGAGACTTTTAGACCCATAGAAAAGCCATTCCTCACTTATTGCATCAACGGCACAATCAGGTATGCAATTCTCATAGTGCACGCAACCTCTGGCCTCTTTAAAAGATCCAAATCAAGTAGCAGAACAGGACTTCCAAACAGCGTTTTCTCAGAGAGGAGCACGGCCTCTGAGTAGCTCACTGGCTCTTTGCCTTGCGGTAGATGGCAACAACAGGAGTGTGATGTGATGTGTCAGCAATATTCTGCTTTTGACAGCACTGTTTACATTTTAAGGAGACGGGAAAAAGACTGCTGGAGTATCGCAATCAGACGGCAATCATCGTAGTGCGACGGTGCAGTCCAGGAAAGGTCAAAAGGGGTTTCCTTCGACAGTGACATACTGATGCATGGTATGCTTGCTATATTTGGATAGCTATTTTACTGCATGATCTGCGTCTTGTTTTTTATTGTACAAACTAACACTTGAACAAGTTTTATATGAATTTAGTATAATGCCGTTTGTTACTACTGAAGCATCCCTTTTGGTCTAAGTAGACTGCTGATTTATTTCTATTTATCTGTCTGCATGGAAACCTTGTGTCAAAAGCAGTGTCATGTGCCATATTTATTGTCAGATGAGCTTTATTGGTAAGAAATGTTTTAACGTTACAGTAGGACGTTAGGTAAGTTGACATCTCGGTGAATCAAGTACCAAAAACAATGTCCCCAAAAAGTTTAAATTCCCCCCTAAAATATTCTTCAAAAAATGTTCAAATCTGAAGTTGCTCAGAAAAACATCCACACGACATTTGTTTGTGGCTTAAAATGTATTATTATACATTAGTTGAAATAGGACTTCTATTGTTTTGAATAAGAAACTGCAGTTGACCTGCAACATAGTTGATATTTGCTGAGTTCAGGAACCCAGTGCAAGTTCTATAGGATCATCTACATTTGGTTGGTGGCATTACAGGGTATAAGAGATGTTTGTTAATATATGCACTGTATATATGTTTAAAAAGTCTAAACTGTTAACTCCAGTTATAAGTAAGGCCTTTGTATAATAGAAAGCTTTCATGATATTATCAGATGGCACATTTATTTGTGTATAGAGCACCATAACACCTTTGTGAATTATTATGTTAAGTAATCGCCTTTACACGTTAAGTGCTGTTGTACTCTATGGAAGGTGCAATATTGTTTTTATTTTGATACATTTCTTCTCTATGAAGCTTTATTATGTGAGGTTTTTCCATGGAAAACTAAAAAGATAAACTTCACACACTCCTCTTTTTTTTGGTTTCCGATTAAAGGATTAGTTCACTTTTAAATAAACTTTTCCTGATAATTTACTCACCCCCATGTCATCCAAGATGTCCATGTCTTTCTTTCTTCAGTCGAAAAGAAATTAAAGTTTTTGATGAAAACATTCCAGGATTTTTCTCCTTATAGTAGACTTGAATGGGCACCAAACAGTTGAAGGTCAAAATTAGTTTCACTGCAGCTTCAAATTGTTCAACACGATCCCAGATGAGAAATAAGGGTCTTATCTAGTGAAACCATCGCTCATTTTCTGAAAAAAATTGAAAATTATATAAGTTTTAACCATAAATGCTCATCTTGAACTAGCTCTCTTCTTCTTCTCCTCTATTAGAATTCCAGCAGTGTAGACACTGCTAAGCATAATACTGCCCTCCACAGGCCAAAGTTTGAACAAATTTTTATATGCAATATGCTAGTTCAATAGTATATAACAATTAGTTCAAACTTTGGCCTGTGGAGGGCAGTAATACGCTTAGCAGCGTCTACACTGCTGGAATTTAAATAGAGAAGAAGAAGAAGAGAGCTGGTTCAAGATGAGCATTTCTGGTTTAAACTTATATAATTTTCAATTTTTTTCAGAAAATGAGCGATGGTTTCACTAGATAAGACCCTTATTTCTCATCTGGGATCATTTTGAACAATTTGAAGCTGCAGTGAAACTAATTTTGACCTTCAACCGTTTGGTGCCCATTCAAGTCCACTATAAGGAGAAAAATCCTGGAATGTTTTCATCAAAAACTTTAATTTCTTTTCGACTGAAGAAAGAAAGACATGGACATCTTGGATGACATGGGGGTGAGTAAATTATCAGGAAAAGTTTATTTAAAAGTGAACTAATCCTTTAAGGTGGACTTAGGGTCAAATCTTGCCATGTTCTCTCCAAAATTCATAAATCTTCCATTAGCAAATTGTTGATCCTGTCTAACCGTGCTTCCAGGATAATTTGCTAGACGGCTGGATGTTTCCTCACACCGACTATAAAACTGTTGTGCCTCTATTTTTTGCGTTAAATGGAAAATTTCGAGCTACACGTAGCTTTCCCAACCAACAGTGCACATGGGGCTCATAACAGCGGATTTTAGTTTATGTTATATTATAATGTTTCTCTAGAGGGTGTTCGATAACATCAAAGCAGTAGTTGATACTGTATATATATACAGAGAGAAAGAGAGTAGTGTCGGAAAAGATGTGGCTTTCCCTACCAAGAAATGCAATTCTACCCACAATTTACCTGAAGTGAGAATTCAAACAAATATGGAGAACGAGCACAGGCCTGGAGGACTGGGTTTGGTCTGTTGGGTGAAACCGAGCAGGATGTTTTTAAAAAGGAAAATACACATTTGAAGAGTTCGGTGAGAGTTTAGTCATTATTATCAAACAAATTGGACTAAAAATGAGACTCAATTCATGACAGCATTCATTAATCAATAATAGATTACATTACTGGTTCTTAGCTGGTTTTGCTCTAGGATTTTACATCCAACATGGCGCCAAACGTAGGGCTCAATAGTTTATTGTACACAAATAACCCAAAAAAAGGTCCTTAAAAGTCATTAATATTATCAAGAATGGCATACAATATTGACAATTTTGTAAATGCATAAACAGTATAAGTATTATTTACACTTTTTCTAGCTTGTGTGTTTGGTTTCTAAATGTCAGTTGAGTTTTATGCTCTCGGCAGCCAATAATTCACCACACAAAACACATTGTGGTCGGCACAAACCATGTTTACTCTTGTTGTAAGTAAACCCGTATTTAATGTAGTTTGGCCTTGTCCATATTGGCAGCTGCGTAATATGTCTAGCTCTTACCAAACGAAAGACGAACTTAATATTGCAAAGTTTGATTGGGCGTGTGATGCTGGATGCTCAAAATTGAAGATGAGGACAACATTTTCTCTTCACATTTAAAATTTGATAAGCCTATTTTTATTTCTGTCCTAACTATACATAATTATATAGTTAATTTATTCCCACCAGGGCCATCCTTTGGGCAGTGTAACCAGTGCGATTGCATGCTTAGGACTGCCCTGGTTCCCACTTTATATTACGTGTCTTTAACGACTATGTACTAACATTTAAATGAATCCTTTGATACAAAGCACTTATTGTGTGCATGCATGGTTTTACATTGTGCTTATATTGAAAAAAATACCTGCATGAAATTACATCTATAGTTAATTTCTGTAATTATATCCTTTAACCCTTAACCCAGCCTTAATCCCGTATCTATGGAAGCTTGTTTCCGCCACTGAATAACATTGCGACTTTTTTTCTCACAATTGCGAGTTATTGTCAGAATTGCGTGATATAGTCTCAATTGCGAGTTATAAAGTCAAAATTGTGAAATAAAGTCTCAATTGCATGTTATAAAGTCAAAATTGTGTGATATAAACTCACAGTTGCGAGTTATAAAGTCAGAATTGCATGATATAAAGCCTCAATTGCGAGTTATAGTCAGAATTGTGTGAAATAGTCTAAATTGCATGTTATAAAGTCAGATTTGTGAGATATAAACTTACAATTGCGTGTTATAAAGTCAGAATTGCGAGATATAAACACAATTGTGAGTTATAAAGTCAGAATCGCATGAAAGTCTCAGTTCCATGTTATAAAGTCAGATTTACGAGATGTAAACTCAAAATTGCGAGTTATAATCAATTGTTTAATAGTCTCAATTGCATGTTATAAAGTCAGAATTGCAAGATGTAAACTCACAATTGCGAGTTATAAAGTCAGAATTGCGTAAAATAAAGTCTCAATTGCATGTTATAAAGTCAGAATTGCGAAATATAAACTCAACAATTGTGAGCTATAAAGTCAGAATTGCAAGATATAAACTCGCAATTCCGAGTTATAAAGTCAGAATTGTGAGTTATAAAATCAGAATTGTGAGATATAAACTCGCAATTCTGAGTTTATATCTCACAATTTTGAGAAAAGAAGTTAGAATTGCAAGGAAAATCAGAATTGCAAGTTTATATCTTGCAATTCTGACTTTATAACACACAATTGTGACCTTATATCATGCAATTCTGAGAAAAAAGTAATAATTGCGAGATGTAAACTTGCAATTGTGAGAAAAAAAGTCAGAATTGTGAGATAAAAAGTCGTATTTATCCTTTTTTTCCGTGGCAGAAACAAGCTTCCATACGTATCCCACCTCAGTAGCAGCAAAAGTGTTTTGCAATACAATATGAACACAATAAGTACATTTTACCCGACATGTTTTTATTTTTGTAAGTACATAGTACTTAAAGGCATCTAATATAAAGTGTGACCATTGAATGCATTCTGTAAGTGTTGCCCAGCAGTTGAGAACCACTTGCGTCCATAATAAAGGCACAACAGTACAGACTATGCTGTACTTTATGTCTGCAGCCTGCTTTTTCCAGCAGTCGATGTTATTTGTCCATTGCGGTTTAATTGGCAACTTAATGTCTCTCACTTCCCGTCTTTTCTCAGTAGTGAGCACCTATTGAGGTTTCAGTGTCTGCCTGTAGGCATTATTGCTTGGCTGTTTAATCCATCGGCAGGCCCACGTGAAATCTGCGCCAGCAAAACTCTGCAGATTGGGATGTGCGTCAAGTTTTACACATCCCCTCTCCCTTACATGTTTGTTTATTAAATATTCTGGCCAATTTAATGCTTTCAGCTACCACTAAGTGTGCATTTCTCTCTGTTTAACACATTTTCCAGGTTTAAATTCATTCCACAGACATTTTCTCCAAAATCAGTGCAGAAAATGTTATCTATTCATTGGTGACATAAAAAAGCATCATGCTGTGATCATACCAGACAATCAAATGGTGCATTTAAAGCAACAGTTTTGTTTGTGGTTATATGACATAACACCGAAACGTATTTTCACATACCTCCACGAATCTCGAAACACGAATGAATGTAGTGATATGCTTTTCAGATATGCATTTCCGAGTGACCGCATTGCTAAAGGTAATTTCCCCAACTAGCTAGAATCATTACCAAAGACACAAGATCATTTCGAGAACACTTGATGCTCACACTATGAAGCTCCCTGTTTAATTGGCCTTACATGATCTCTGTTTGACAGCTGTAGCAGATCGACCTTGTCTATGGTGCCTCTGTATAGTTCATTTGTTCACAACAGACTCAAATCACACAAGTGCAGTCTTCCTCTCATGCCACACTGAATACATGTGCACATGATCACATGAACCTCAGTTCAGTTCTCAAGCCACCACATGAGTGTTTTCATTGGACTATGAGTGGCGGTGGGCTTCGGCTTATCGAAGATGGCGAACGCAAAAGCTGTAAACTGCCTGGTTTTTCAAAAACGAATTCATTTTGAGGAATTTGTAGAGCAAGGTCAAATGATTTATATCCATTTAAGAGAAGTGCGATGTGAGTTTCATTTGTTTACATTGTGTTTACAATGGCACAGTTTCATTTTTAAGACTACATGTATAGGTATATTTACAATATTTGCATATTTATTAAGGTTAAACAACTGATGTGTATGTGTTTTCACTATTGGGATATAATGTTACGGTAGTCACTTGTATTGATATCTGGATGATTTTGGTAAGTAGTAGGTAATTTTTATGACTACTAAGTGACTGTTTTCTGTGCCTTTTTATCGTAGATGCATGGTTAACTATTTATTACAATATGGAGGTCACTGAGATGTGTATTTTTGTATCCTGATTAAATAAGTGTTTCGATTTTGATGTACATTTTGAGGTGGTAAAATGCTGCCAGTTGATATCTTCCTTCTTCAATAAAACTGAATGCATACACAGTACACTTTGCTGTCTTGAGTGTTTGACTTATTTACTTGAATTTGTAAGTACATTGAATGTGTAACACTTTACAATAAGGTTCATTAGTTAACATGAACTAATAATGAACTGCACTTCTGCAGCATTAATTAATCTTTGTTAATGTTAATTTCAACATTTACTTATACATAATTAAAATCTTGTTAACAATAGTTAATGCACTGTGAACTAACATGAACAAACAATGAATAACTGTATTTTCATTAACATTAACAAAGATTAGTAAATACAGTAACAAATGTATTGCTCATGGTTAGTTCATGTTAGTTAATACATTAACTAATGTTTAACTAATGAACCTTATTGTAAAGTGTTACCATTGAATGAAATATGAACATTAACACACCATTGAATTAACAGTGGAATTATAGACCATTATTTTTCAATAATGTATGATTACGGTAAGGATTTTGGTTAGGTGTTTGACAACATTATTGTAAAAACATACATTAACCACACACATATACATTAGAAATATATATGTGTATGTGAATATAAATATGCACTATATAATCAGAGAAAGTTTTAAGGCTAGGCCACTACCCCCCTGCAATACCCCTGCAGCCCACCAGGGGATACGGCCCACACTTTTGGAAGCATTGAAATACTCTCTCTTTCTATCCCTCAGGTAACATTTTACATATGCACTACCGTTCAAAAGTTTGGGGTCAGTAAGATTTTTTTATGTTTTAAAAGAAGTATCTTCTGCTCACCAAGCCTGCATTTATTTGATTAAAAATACAAACAAAAACAGTAATATTGTGAAATATTATTCCAATTTAAAACAGCTGTTTTCTATGTCAATATACAGTAAAGTGTAATTTATTCCTGTGATCAAAGCTGAATTTTCAGCACCATTACTCCAGTCTTCAGTGTCACATGATCCTTTAGAAATCAATCTAATATGATGATTTGCTGCTCAAGAAACATTTATGATTATTATCAATGTTGAAAACAGTTATTTACATTTTTATTTCATGATGCATACGTTCAAAAGTTTGGGGTCGGTAAGAATTTTTATTTTATTTTTGGGGGATAGAAATAAAATTAATCAATACTTTTATTCATCAAGGATGAGTTAAACTGATCAAAAGTTACAGTAAAGACAATTATAATGTTAGAAAATATTCTATTTTAAATAAATGCTGTTCTTTTGAACTTTCTATTCATCGAAGAATTTTGAAAAAAATTTGTACACAACTGTTTTCAACATTGATAATAATAATGAATGTTTCTTGAGCATCAAATCATCATATTAGATTGATTTCTGAAGGATCATGTGACACTGAAGACTGGAGTAATGATGCTGAAAATTCAGCTTTGATCACAGGAATAAATTACACTTTACTGTATATTGACATAGAAAACAGCTGTTTTAAATTGGAATAATATTTCACAATATTACTGTTTTAGTTTGTATTTTTAATCAAATAAATGCAGGCTTGGAGAGCAGAAGATACTTCTTTTAAAACATTAAAAAATCTTACTGACCCCAAACCTTTGAACAGTAGTGTATGTTGGGTATGATTAATGGTATATGATTTTATCATCTCATACATATCTTTTGTAAGTGTAACCATAACCAAATATTGTCATTGAACCCTTTTAATACAAATCATGTGCTAACTAGTATTGATTTGGTATTAATTTTGAACTGCTACCAATTGCAATATAATATTGTCACACAATAGCAGTGCTCTCCCACATATTTTGCTATTGTAACTGTGCTTATTTCCGTCGTTGGTATAAGCAGCAGTGGGTGGTAATAGACAAGATCTTGCTGATAACGTTTCTTAAGTCATTCGGCAACCCTACAGCCTGAACCCCTGTAGGCGAACCACCCTTACAATATAAAGGCTATTCATTTGCCCATTTATACCTATACCTACTGATCTCTGATCCATACTATAGACACTTCAGCTGAAAACATTTCATTTCTGTACAAATAAAGTTTCAGATTACACAGATTCATGTTAAGAGATGGAGACATACATCTGGTAGAAAAATGAATGTAAGGAATTGTGCAATAGAGTGTAACAATCGGGTTCAGAAAGTAAGAAACCACTTTTTTATAGACAAACTGATATTAAGTAAGTAAAAGCCATAAGGTTGATATATAGCTTAAAGGGATTGTTCATCCAAAAATGAAAATTCTGTGATCATTTACTCACCCTTAAGCCGTATGAATTTCTTTCTTCTGCTGAACATTATGGGGCGGTTTCCCGGACAGCGTTTCAATTAAGCCAGGAGTAGGCCTTAATAGTTAGTCGTGGTTTAAAATATGGCTTTCTGAAACACAGATTAAGTACAGATTACTAAAACCTGCATTATGGAGTCCTGAATTAAAATAAACCAGATTAATTTAAAAACAACTGTGCTAATCTGAATTAGCATGAGAGAAGTTGCCTATAAAACATGGAATGAACCAAGAAAAGCTTCAAATTGCATGGAACTGAGAAGCAAATCCAAGGAAAACAATGGCAGCAGAAGAAGACAGCAATAATAATAAAAAACTTTACTAAACAAGAGACAGTTCTTTTAAAGCAAGCAAAATACATCAGCTGTGAAAAAAGAAATACCTGGAAATCTGTTGAAATGTGATTTTCGGTGTTGGCAGTCTAGAAATGATACTGGTTTAATCCAAAGCAACATCGTAGTGGTTGCTTTATTATATATATATTTATATATATTCAAAAAAATAAAATAAAATAGGCAAATATAGTTAGCAGGTCCTTAACCCTAGCACAAGATCTACACTTCACCACAACGGTAATCTCCAAAAAACACTAACATAACAGGAACTTTTAAATACCAACATAATAGAACATTAAACATTAAGAAGTCTCTCCATTTTCTCCTCTTGCTAAAAATGCATGAAATAACACTTTATTTCAACATTTACCCTCCCAATTCAGCCCGGTGCAAAGCATAATGGGAAGTGAAAGTCCTGTTTGATTGTGTTACTTGATTGCAACATGTAACAAGAGCTAATTTCCAGAAATCAAAAAAAAATTTTTTTTAAACGATTAGAAATAGCATATTTTATCAAAAATTGTAACAAAATACTAAAAAATATTATTTCAAAATGAAAACATCAAGTTAAGTCAAATATTAAACATTTCAAGTCAATTTAACATGAGGCAATCACATTTAATCCATATATATATACACACACACACAGTGTATATCGATATCAATATATCCTAGTAATATGTGTGTCTTCTTTGAAACAATGTTAATCTGAAGTTAAACCTACCAGTTTAATTTAAGCCTCAATTTAGTCCTGGAGTAGCTCTACAATGTAAAAAAAAATCTCAGTAAAATTTACGTTAAAAAAACGGCAGCTGTGGCTGCCAGAACTTTACGGTAAAAAATACGGTAGCAACATTTTTGGTTTTGCGGGACAGCAGTCTATTTTACAGTTAAAAACCGTATAATTTAAAGGTTTATATTGTAATAATTAAGGTTCATAACTGTTTATTTTATACACTGTAAAAAAATTCTGTTAAATTTACAGTAAAAAACTGTATTTCATGAACTGATATAATGTTAATTTACCAACCTATTGAAATACAAATATCTGTTTTGTATCTTCGTAATACACTGACAACCACTAAACACAGTGGTGACAAGAGTCACACGATGAATCAAAGTTCATCACAAGTAGCTTTTCCACAAGCTGAGAAAGACAATACTAATAAATAGAAGGGGCACAGAGTGTCATTCACACAAACACTAAACACCATCATGGTAACACACATGGAATTTAAAAAATGCAATAAACATTAATTTAACAACATTAGATGTACCATAAAACCCTTATGTACACAGCTGATTAGAAAAAAACTAAGAAAAACTAAGAATAAATAGTTATTTCAACGAAAATACATCAAATGTGAAGTGTCACGCAGGGAATTGTGGGAATGTCAATTTACTTTTTTTTTACTGTAAATTATAAGATGACTTGTTATTTTTCACATTCAAAAACTGTAAATTTAAAGGTATTTTACCGTAAACATACCATCAGATCTATTACAGTTATTCACTGTAACTGTTTTTCACCGTATGATTTTTACAGTCTTTTACCGTTAAAATCACAATAATTTTTTACAGTGTAGTCTTCCTCCAGGAAATCAGTTTATTAAACTCTGGACCAGACTAAGTCTAGGACTATTTAAAACCATGACAGAGAAATCTGTAATCTGGTTTAAAGGGCCATTTTATTCTAGGACTAGGCTTAATCTCTGTCCGGGAAACCTCCCCAAAAGAAGATATTTTGAAGAATGATGGTAACAAAACAGTTGATGGGCCCCATAGACCTCCATAGTATGGGAAAAAAAAATACTCGAACAAGAAAAAATGTAGGGCAGGACTTGATTTTGTCCACGGGGACAAAACCGATTGGATCATTGAATCGTCACCTCATGTGAGTGACAGGTTGTGCCGCCCTCGCGAAGAGATGTCGCTGCAAGAAGGAGGGGAAGTTATTTTGATTAAAGAATTCAAGGGCACATGAATTAAAATATATATATATAATGATGTGCACCAATAAATCATTTATAATAAATGCTGCAATATTCCATAAAAAACAGGTACGTGGTTCCATTTTGATTTCATGGTGACTGCAGAACTACAATACCCATAATCCTGAATAATGTTCAACCAATAAGAGAAGCTGGTGTTACCACAAAATTTTTTTTTTTTTTTTAAATTGATTTAATTGACATGAACATAATTAAAATTTTATATTGTTCATAAAATTTTTTTACATTTTTTTAATAAAGCAAAATATGTCATAATTGTCCAGTGCATTCATCAAAATGTTACTGCTAGCCTCATATTTCCATGGTAATCTATCCCAAAGAAAAAGTGAAACGACGGAAAGAAATTAAAATAACAAAATACTACATTAAATTGTATTTATTTATATTTTGAAAGCGTATTTTACTCCCATCAGTGACTCTGCGCTCAACTGCTCCGCCGCTCGAGGTTTGATTATTTCGCCTGCTCGTCTTGTTTTCATGAAATGAACGGACGGAAGAGCAGCTAGCTGCCCACTGCACGGCTCTGTCACTACAAGGTGAGACGCGCTTGCTTTTCATTTGCATGTCATTTTTCTGCAAAAATAACTTATCACGGAGCGGTTATAAACCCATCGATTGGTGTCAAAGATGCGGATCCCGACTGATGTTATCACAGGCCTGATGCTAATGCGCGAGCCAGCTGCGTCTGTGATGACATCATCAGGCTTTAGCATTAACTGCACATAAACATACGACTAATAATGCTTTTACATGCATTATTTCTAAATAAAGTCTGCGGTAATTCATATAAGTCATATGGCCTTTTCCGCGACGATGCCTGAAAATGAAAACAATGAATCACCAAACCAAAAATGAGAGAGAAATATCAGATATTACATATACGTGACTGCAGATTAACTGACATCGTCAAGAGCTTTAAAACGTGTCTTATAATAGTCAAATGGCGGTTTGTCATGGTAAACTGCGACTGTCAGAGCTGGAGGATTGTGTTGGGTCGTATTTTAAGACGTTTGAAGCGTTAATGACAGTTATAATGAATATTGTAATCAGTGTATTATTAGCAAGACTGATGTGCATGAAGTTTTGTACACAGCCACTCCCCTTTATTAGCTGGGAACAGTGTGTGAGAACAGCGAGATCTCATAAACATCTGTTGATTTCAGGAAATCATTTGACCCTGCTGATGCTCTCAGCACAGATCACATGCAGCAGCCCCTTGCTAATGCTAAAGTCACTAGACAATTGATAATTCTTATTTTTTTATGGAATATTGCAGTATTTATTGTAAGTGATCTGTGCACTTCATTTTTTTTAAATCCATGTGCCCATCAAAATAACTTCCCCTCCATCTCTTCTCTGATGATGTGTTTACTGGCGTGAGGGCGGGACAACCTGTCACTCACATGACATCACAGCAATAGCAAACCACAACCAATCCAATTCCCAGTTGACAAAATTCTTTTTACTCAGAAATACGTCACAAGTAAGGAAGACGAGACTAACGCAACTTAGGTTATGTGTCAACTTTAATGTTCTCTTTCTTTTAAAGCTACCGTTAGGGTTCAGGATTGTTGTAAACGTACTCTTTTTGTTGTGCTGAATTCTTAGAAATAATGTTTACCATTGCAGCCCCCACCCACGCACAGTAATGCTGAAATGCATCAAAGTCTGACCTATTTCAGCTTTCAGGTGTTAAGCTTGTTTAGTGAGAAAGATTAGCTGTGCTAAGCAGTAGTTTCAGTACTGTGGAAATGCTCTGGGCCAATAGAAATGAACTCGTTTTGCTTTTATCAAAGGCCTGCAACCAGTTGCAACACAACTTTTAAAGGAACACTCCACTTTTTTTGAAAATAGGCTCATTTTCCAACTCCCCTAGAGTTAAACAGTTGAGTTTGACTGTTTTCGAATCCATTCAGCCGATCTCCGGGTCTGGCGGTACCACTTTTAGCATAGCTTAGCATAGTTCATTGAATCTGATTAGACCGTTAGCATCTCGCTCAAAAATGACCAAAGAGTTTTGATATTTTTTCTATTTAAAACTTGACTCTTCTGTAGTTACATCGTGTACTAAGACCGACGGAAAATGAAAAGTTGCGATTTTCTAGGCCGATATGGCTAGGAACTATACTCTCATTCCGGCGTAATAATCAAGGAACTTTGATGCCGTACCATGGGTGGAGCAGGCGCAATGATATTACGCAGGGGCTGTGACCCCCCTGTTTGCACAGGGAGCATGCCTTGCAACCATGGAAACATTTGTGAGAGACGCTGCGTAATATCATTGCGCCCGCTGCACCATGGTACCGCCAGACCCGGAGATCGGCTGAATGGATTTGAAAAAAACTCCACTGTTTAACTGTAGGGGAGTTGGAAAATGAGCCTATTTTCAAAAAAAGTGGAGTGTTCCTTTAAGATAGAAGTTTTTTTTTCTTTCTTTCTTTTCATTATTTACTCACCCTCATGTCGTTCCAAACCTGACACAGAAGAACATATTGTTATGAATGTTGGTAACATATTTTTCCCAAAATATCTGCTTTTGTGTTGTAAAAACTTTTTAATATTTTTTAAATACCATTGACAATAATGACAATTGGAAAAGAATGCCAATAATGCATCCAGTTAGAACTTAATCATCTTGTCATATTAGTTTTTTGTTGTTTTGTGTTTGTATATTTTTACCTGAATTTCATGATGTAGATAACCATGTAAACAGGTATAAAATAGTGCGCAGCAGTCGGGTTCTTCTGGATGTAAAAATCCCATTAATTTCCTCCATAGGGAAGTTGATTTTTAAAGTTAAAGGGGTGGTTCAGTGTTTTTTTTCTAGGCTTGATTGTGTATTTGGGGCGCAGTTTAACATGTCTTAATGCTTCGTTTTTTTGAAAACGCTGTATTTTTCATATATTTTACCTTTACTCTACACCTCTGTTTCCACTGTCATTTGAACGGCTCGTTTGACTTCCTTGTTCATTGAAGCCACTCCCTCCGAAATACGCAATGTGCTCAGATTGGTTAGCAGGTTGGTAGCTGGCCCAGTGTATTGTGATTCGCTGAAGCGTCCGGAAATGCCACGCCCCTTACCATCCGTTGCTTCAGTGAAAATGTAAATAATAGTGTCTATATTGCTGTGTCAAATTGAGCCCGAATTAGACCCAGATGAAGAGGGTCAAGCTGCAATCACGGCTTTTAAAGAACGTTTATGAATGGTATTACATTTTTTTTATTTGTGTCAAAGTGTTTAGATGCTGTCACTGCTGTTTGTTAGCTTTCAATATACAGTTTTATCCTGATTAAAGCTTTACTGTAGCCAAATACATGACTGAGTAGTCACATTTTTTAAAGGTAGCGTTTAATTTATAGCATGAACAACTGTTTGTCTATGAACATAGACGTTTGTTGGTGTTTGTAGAATTTAGCTAACTGGCTAGCGAAGCAAAAATGAGTTGCTCTTTGTATATGTCCTTGATGCAACCAAAAGTAGCAACAGAACTAATGTTATACGTTTAAAAGACATGTACAAACAATAAAACGTACTTACAGTTTGAAGCCAATAAACAGCAGCTTCTGCTTTTAAAGTATGAACTGCTTCTTTCAGTAAAAGCCTTTGTGCAAATCCAGCATTGAACTCGTGTAGATTCTAGAAGCTGTCTTCAGCGGCGCATTCAGTGTAGAAAATATCACAGATTATAATGGGTTCTATTATCTTTTGACGCGTCGCGCTGCTCGCGTCCGGTGTACACAACTCTCCCGCTTCCATTATGCTGTGCGACATGGCCTCGCCCACTTTGTTGCGTGTTCCCGGGGGGCGTGTTTTGCAAGGTTTATGATGTCACCAACCCGGGAAGAAGCTCGTTGTAGTCCAAACCGGGCGTTTTTGTAGGCATTAAACTGCCATAACTTTAAAAGACAATATCTCCGTTTGCATTGAACTTTCAGTGCTGTAACTTTGCAGGTACTGTTTATGCTCAAGCAGCAACATTACACACTAACTAAAGTTAAAAAAGTGAAATCGCATTGAACCACCACTTTAATATGTAAACCGTTAAAGACAGAACTACTATGAGCTATGAGATTGTCAATTGATGGTATTTGTTTCTGTTGAAGCCATCAGTCTGCATTATTTCAGCTTATTTTTAAAATAACTGTTTAACAGCAGAAGTCCTGGTGAGAAACTACATTACCCATAATTCTGCAAAAAAACAAAAACAAAAAAAAAATCTAAGAATCGTGACAAGCAAATTGCAGTAAAAGAAAATAAAAGTAATTTAGTGCTTTGGAGTACAAGAGAATATTGTAGAATGCCTTGCTTCCCACAAATGAAAAGTTGCTATCTAAAGAGGAATGATCAGATGTTATTTTCCTGTCCAAACTGCAAAGACAACCAAGAAGTGGTTTGAGAACAAGTCAATCAGGCTCATGTTTATGGCCTGGTCAGAGTCTAGATTTGAACCCTATGGTGAATATTTGGTCTCACATTAAACTGGGAGACAGATTTTTTATTATTTTTTTGCACAGGAGTGTGTGTGTGTGTGTGTGTGTGTGTGATATATACACTACCATTCAAAAGTTTGGAAACATTACTATTTTTATTGTTTTTGAAAGAAGTCTCTTCTGCTCATCAAGCCTGCATTTATTTGATCAAAAATACAGAAAAAAACAGTAATATTGTGAAATATTATTATAATTTAAAAGAATCATTTTCTATTTTAATATACTTTAAAACATAATTTTTTCCTGTAATGCAAAGCTGAATTTTCAGCATCATTACTACAGTCTTCAGTGTCACATGATCCTTCAGAAATCATTCTAATATGCTGATTTGATACTCAGTTATTATCAAAGTTGGAAACAGTTGTGTTGCTTAATATTTTTTGGAAACTGTGATACATTTTTCAGGATTCACTGATGAATAAGTAGTCAAAAAGAACAGCATTTATTCAAAATAGAAATATTTTCTAACAATATAAATCTTTACTATCACTTTTTATCAATTTAACACAAAGTATTAATTTCTTCCCCAAAAAAAGAAAGAAAAAAATACTGACCCCAAACTTTTGAACAGTAGTGTATATTGTTACAAAAGATTTCATTTAAATAAATGCTGCTCTTTTTTAAAACTTTTTATTCATCAAAGAATCCTGAAAAAAAGTATCACGTTATAAAAAAATATTAAGCAGCACAACATTTGTAATAAATCAGCATATTAGAATGATTTCTGAAGGATCATGTGACACTGAAGACTGGATTTAATGATGCTGAAAATTCAGCTTTGCATCACAGACGTAAATTCTATTTTAAAGTATATTATAATAGAACACCATTATTTTAAATTGTAATAATATTTTACAATATTACTGTTTTTTTTCTGTATTTTTGATCAAATAAATGCAGGCTTGATGAGTAGAAGAGACTTCTTTTGAAAACATTAAAAATAGTAATGTTTCCAAACTTTTGAATGGTAGTGTGTGTGTATATATGTGTATAATAAATATATATATATATATATAT
>RJVU01004028.1:767632-907698 GCA_003731715.1 Anabarilius grahami | reverse complement strand
GCGAAACACAAAAAATATATTGTTTCTATATTTATAATCAACATTTAAAAAAAAAAAAAAATTTGTTTTATATTTCTCTATTATTTTTCATTAGGTATTTTGTGTAGTTTTGTACGTCTGTCTTTTTGTTCTGATTTTCAATTACTTTTTTGCTTCAAATCAAAGTGTGCAATGTTGTGATTTACCTCGAAGCTGGTTGGTGATGAAGACTTTTTTTAAATTCTTATGAGGAAAATGAGTGGGAAAAATACCTCTGGACCAAGGCTGCTATGAACTGATGCCATGTGTGTTTTCTAGTAAAAACAAACATGCTGTCAGTTCATAGGCCTTAAACAAACTTGTTTGTCAGGCCGTAAACAAACGGTGTATCATAATTAGTTTGAGGAAGCATTCAGGGAGAGATTTAGTTGTGAAGCCTTATTAACCCACCATAACAGATGGATACACTCACCTAAAGTAAAACTGCTACTCGAGAGATAACCTTCTGCATGTAACACTTGCTCCTTATTTGTTGTTTTCTATAGTTTATCAGATTCTGTTTCAAATCCCTCTTCACTTCTTTCACACAAGTTTCTGCAGTAACAGATAAGATCTCACTGCTACAGCACACTGTTTCGGTTCAGGTATGTGAGAATGCGATAACAGCCTGACATTGGGCCGTCATATAGCCTTGACCTACATTTCTCCATCATATTGGTGTACCGCACAAACACAGATGGCCCAAGATAAATTTGCCTGCAGTATGCTTTATAACGTTAAAGATAAGGACTGTTCAACTTTCACTGTTTAGGTAGTTTTCAGGCTTCTCATATTCGCCCCTGTGTTTCTATCTTACTGGAGTAGCTGGAAAGCCCTTATTTTACCCACAAGTCATGTGATCTCCAACATAACCCAACTTAAAGGCATAGATACCTCAAAAATGAAAAAAAGTCATTTACTAACACTCATGTCGTTCCAAACTTTCTTTCTTGTGCAAACTGATTAATTTGCTTTTGTACATACAATGAAAGTCAATGGGGTCCAAATCTTCATTTCCCTTAATTTTTTTATATTGCAAACCTTATTTACACTCTGTAAGTTTACATGCACTAATTTGTGTCAATTTAAATGAATCCAATCTGATTTCTATTTATGAACCCTAAACGCATAACTAAAAAAAAAACGATATATATGTGAGAAAAGATTTTTTAGAAAATAGTAAATATTCAGTCTCATCCACTGACCAGTTTGCAAGACATGAGACATAAACATGCTCATATTCGTATGACATAAAACGTATGTAAACACACATTATTGTGCTGCGTGTACAGGCATGTTTGAATTTGAGAAAAAAGTCAGATTCAAGCATTTACACTACATGCTTTTTTTCCTGTTTATCGGATTATTTCAGGTCTACACCATCCTTTTCAATCCGATCGACATTCAGTTGGATTGATTGAGTTTTGAAGGCTTTTCAGTCCGATCGAGCCATCAATCTGATTATAAATAGATTCTTTAAGTGCATGTAAGCGTAACTACTGTGTGGAGTGGATTGAATTGTTGGTAGCTAAAATTAAAATGGTAAAGACATATTTAATATTCTCTTAAAGGAGAGGATAACCTCCTGTCCAGCCCTGCAACATCATGGATGCCTGTGCACGGATCAGAGGGGTCCCTTTAAAGAGCCGTGGCACTATGAAGAAAGAGGTATGATGTTGTCTACTGTTCTACTTTCTGCTCAAACATTTCTGTTGCATTAATTTTTTTTTTTATCTCCTGCAATTTCCAACAAGCTTTCTGTTTGTTTGAGCAGACCATCCGTGAGGGCTCAACCCCGTGCCTGAAGAGTCTGTTGAAACACAAGAAGGAGCTGTGCAATGTGGTAGTGGAGCTGCATAATAAAGAACCACAGTGTTTATCAGAAGTAAGAGTCACACACTGCCATGCATTTCAAACTTTCATATGCATGTTTTTATATGCATGCATGGGGAATCTATGTAACAGTTAAAGGGTTAGTTCACCCAAAATTGAAAATTCTGTCATCATTTACTCACCCTCATGTCATTCCACATTCAAAAGACTTTCATTCATCTTTGAAACACAAATGGAGATCTTTTTAATGAAATCTAAGAGATTTCTGTCCCTCCATTGACAGTCTACGCAGCTGACACTTTGATGCTTTGAAAAGTTCATAACAAGATCGTAAAACGAATTCATATGAATCGAGCTGTTTATTCCAAATTTTCTGAATAGACTCCATCGCTTTTTGGGATGAACAGATTGAATTTAGGCTTTTATTCACAAACATTAATCATACACATCAGTTGTGTGGTAAACAGAAGCTCAAGCATGTTTGCTTGACATGCAAGAGCCAATGAGGTTCATTCTCATGTGTTACGCAGCACATTTGAGCTTCCGCAAGAACCAATCAGGTTCATTCTCATGTGTTACGCAGCACATTTGAGCTTCCGCAAGAAACAATGAGGTTCGTTCTTGTGTGTTTCGCAGCACATTTGAGCTTCCGCAAGAACCAATGAGGTTCATTCTCATGTGTTAAGCAGCGCATTTGAGCTTCCGCAAGAACCAATGAGGTTCGTTCTCATGTGTTACGCAGCACGTTTGAGATCCAAACAAGAACCAATAAGGTTCATTCTCATGTTACGCAGCACGTTTGAGATCCAAACAAGAACCAATAAGGTTCATTCTCGTGTTATGCAGCACGTTTGAGCTTCCGCAAGAACCAATGAGGTTCATTCTTTTGTTACGCAGCATGTTTGAGCTTCAGCAAGAACCAATGATGTTTTTTCTCACGTGTGAAGCAGGTACGATTGAGCTTCTGTTTATGTTTGCTGATCAATGTTTATATACGAATAAAAGCCTATATTCAATATGTTCATCATATAAAGTGATCGTGTCTTTTCAGAAAATTTGGACTAAACCTCTTAATTCATATGGATTAGTTTTACCATCTCTTTATGAACTTTATGAAGCATCAAAGTGATAGCTGTCAATGAAGGGACAGAAAGTTCTTAGTTTAATTTAAAAGTGTGTACCGAAGATGACTGAAAGTCTTACGGGTTGAGGGTGAGTACATGATGACAATTTTTTTCACTTTTGGGTGAACTAACTCTTTAAAGGAATATTATGGGTTCAGTACATGATAAGCTAAATCTTGTCCCTCTTGTTCCCCTTTTTCTCTTTTTTACTGAATAATGCATACTGATGTGTCAGTTTAAATGTTTTGTGACCTATTTTTTAGCTGAGTGATTTTGAAAGCCACTATGACACAAGATATTGGCGATAAGATAGCGTCTAGAGGCAACTGGGACAGTGCAGCAGTATGACTGTTGCATCTCACCTCATTATATACATGAGCGCATCTCACAAGGCTTAGGTGAATTGTCAAAAAAAGAAATTGCAGATAGCAGATGCGGTGCAGTTTGTTTTCTTTATGTTGAGGTGGCATTCATCCATGTGGCTTTGTAATTCTCATGAAGGGGGAGTGAATTGTGCCTACTAATAATTTAGTTTATTTGCACACACACTGCCTGCATTGTTAACTAAAGAAAATCTGGTAATGCAAACCCATCTAAAAGGTACTGTATTTCCTGGGGACGGCACAACATCACTCCACAGGGCTGTACGGTGCAACGTATGTCGCACATGCTATGAAAAAATAGGTCTGTGGAATGAAAAAATGTATCAGTAGCATGCGTGTGATATAGTTTGCATGTATGTAAGACAGAGTTGCTTGTTTGTGTGAAGTGAGAGTTTGTTATGTGCTTGTTTGTGTGTGAGGTTAATCTAGGGCTGCACAATTAACTGAAATTAAACCGTAATCAGGATCTGGCTTAGTGCAATTATGAAATTGCAAAGTTTTAATTAAATAAGTACATGCGCATTGTTTCATGGTGAATCGCAGCATTCTGATCAGAGCGGACATGTTCGGTTCACTTAAGCTGTGTTTGAAATCGCCCCCTATACTCGCATTCATTATTCCCTACATTACTCCCCTAATATAGCCCACTTGAATGATTTCGGACACGGAGTGTACCAGAAGGGCTACACTTTTGTATAGTTTGTGCTTGCTGTTAGTCAAGTCAAGTCACCTTTATTTATATAGCGCTTTTTACAATGCAGATTGTGTCAAAGCAGCTTTACAGTGATAACTGGCAAATAATTTTGGCTGCACTGCAGCTCTTAAAGAAAATGGTGTCATTGTCCAGCTTAAATAAATTCAGTATTGATTCATTCCATTGTAAAAATCAATAGATATTAATTTAGGTAATTTATCTATATATCAGCACTGGAGACAGTGATGTCATTGTCCTGCTCAGTTCAGTTCGTATACAATGGTGTCAATGCAGGCAGATCAAAACATTGTTGAAAATCAAGTGTCCCCAACTAAGCAAGCCAAAGGCAACAGTGGCAAGGAACCCAAACTCCATCAGGTGACCAACATTTGAAATCAATCATTTGAAACTTAGCAAACTTGGCAGCTCCAGTAGTAATGAAAATTACGCTGTAGCCACATTGGACCAGTGGTTTGAAAAATGAATGGATGAATGATTCAGCTGCGGGAGCCATCTTCTGATGAGATGTGGGAACAATCCATCTATCCATTTTCCAAACCGCTGGTCCAATGTGGCTACAGCGTAATATAATACTGGTATAAATTCCTTTTTAATTGATTACTAAATTGTTTGATTAAGGTTTATACATGCTAGTTTTCATGACAGAGTGGCAGTTTGCTGAGTTTCAAATAATTATTAAAGAGCAGTCACAAACTATGCAAAAGCGGCAGCCCTTCCGCCGCACTCAGTGTCCGAATTCACTCACTTGTTTTCATTCACTACTTCAAGTGTACTATATTAGTGGAGTAATGTAGAGAATAGTAAATGAGGGTATAGGGGGCGATTTCGAACACAGCAAATGAGTCTCACTTAGGGACGTTCTGCACAAAGTCGCCCTCCGCCTATGACTATGAATGAAACACCCTATTTTGGGGTAAAAAAAAGAGAAAAAAAGGAAAGAAATACATTTTAAGTAAACGTATGCAAATCCATAAATATTTCTCCAGTGTAGAGCAGTGTAGTCTCTTTTTTTTTCACAGTAGATGCATACGATTTACTGACAAAAATTAAGAAATTTGTTTTTTTAACATTTATGGAATCTGTAATGTAACTTCAAAATAAATATGATTGGCATTATTGTTTCTTCTCTTTCATAGGTACATTATGTATGCTTACCTAGTCATGCTGAAGGGGAGGATTTCACTCTACAGGTAAGTGCTTTTTGTGCTGATAACACTAACTTTTAATATATTTAGTTTTTAGCAAGGATGCATTAAATTGATCCAAAGTTACAGTTAATATTTATAATGTTACAAAAGATTTCTATTTCAAATAAATGCTGTTCTTTTTAACTTTATTCATCAAAGAACCCTGAAAAATGGTTTCCACAAAAGCAGCACAACAGTTTTTAAAATTTAAAATAAGAAATGTTACTTGATCACCAAATCAGCATATTAGAATAATTTCTGAAGGATCATGTGACACTGAAAACTGGGGTAATAATGCTGAAAATGTAGCTTTGGATCACAGGGATAAATTACATTTTTAAATATATTTAAATAGGAAATAGTTAATAATATTTCACAATTTTAGTATTTTTACTGTATTTTTGATCAAATAAATGCAGCCTTGGTGAGCATAAGAGACTTCTTTCAAAAACATTAAAAAAATCTTACCAAACCCAATCAGTTTTTTTAACTGTATAAACTAAAGCACCCTTAAAAAGGTGGTTTATCTTTCAATTTTTTTTTTTTATTAATTTCTTTATAAAGAATAGAGTGGCTCAGCAAAGAGCACAAAATAGATGCAACAATAGAGTCATCCTTTGTTTGCTGCTAAAGTCATGTATTCTTTGATGCCCACAGGCTCTGACGTCCCTCTCCACTGAGATGATGGAGTTGCTTAGATCACTTCGTGTTCATACTCTTAAAGATGAAGAGATTCTGCTCCTCAAAGACCCCAAAAGACCCTTTGAGAGAAAAGACAGTGTTTCTCAGGTTCGTTTTTTGTATATTATGCTTGAAAATTTGAGAGTATGTTTGTTTTGTTTGAGGCATGTGTTTGCTGCTGTCACTTTGATATCAGGTGTCCTTCAATGTTTTGTCTGGGTTTCTAAATTTGTGATATTGTTTTGTGTGAAATTGGGTCTAAACAGAACTAACCTTGTGGAAGGCAGTCATGGTATTAAGTTTTGTACTATGAACATTTCATCAAACCACAAGTGTTTCTCAGACATAACAAGAGATTTCATGTTTTCTTTCACGTTTGTCAGGGAAAATAAGAGTGCCGTGAGAAGTCTAAATATCGCAACTTCTCAAGAAATTATGTCAGTTCAGGAATTGAAAGTTTGCAGACTTAAGTGAATTATGTTTATCTTCCATTAACATTAAGCTTATCATAACAATTTATCTTGATGATGTATTATGACGTAAAGGCATTTTATTCATTTTTTTTCTTTCACCATCAGGCCTGTTCAAGAGCCTTGTGTATATTGAGACATAGCCCCACTCCTCAGATTAGTGTTTGCACCATGCTGGGGTTGTTGGCTCGATACACAGCTGGGATAAGGTATGCCCTGGAGTTACAGATTCTGCAGAGAGGCACTTCAGAAGCATGTCAAGCTGAGGATGATGACACCAATCAGTCTGTCTCTTCTATTGAAGAGGACTTTGTTACTGCTTTTGAACATCTTGAAGAGGAGGGTACAGGTAATTAAAAGCAGAACTAGCAGCTGTTCACAAGCATTTTGGTCACTAGCTCATTTGGTCATTTTTTTTATTAAATGCACTACTGTTCAAAAGTTTAGGGTCAGTAAGATGTTTTTAAAGAAATTGAAGACTTTTATTCAGCACGGATGCATTTAATTGATCAAAAATGAAAGTAAAGATATTTATAATAATTTATTATTTCTACATGCTGTTGTTTTGAACTTTCTATCCTTCAAAGAAACCAGAAAAAAACTGTTTTCAACATTAGTAAGGATTCTTGAGAACCAAATCAGCATGATTTCTGAAGGATCATGTGACTGAAGAATTATGCAATAATAAACATTTATTTTAAATTTGCAATGTGTCACAATATTAATGTTTTTACTGTAATGCAGCCTTGGTGAGCATTTGAAAGACTTCTTTCAAAAACATTGTAACAACCCCAAACGTTTGAATGATAGTGTAAATAAATAAAATAAAATAAGCTTTTATTTAAACCCATTTTAAAAGAGGACATTGACCTTTAGATTAAGTAATCTTCTTAAGTAGTTGCCTATGTTAATAACAGTTCTGTTCTTACAAACTGTTCTCTGGTCTTGCAGGTGCCCATAGTCAGAGGAACCAAAGGGACGTGGCATCCCAGACAGTCCCTTACACTCATTTAAAAGACTTAACTGGATCTCGTATTATTATAAGTTCCATACACAGGAAGTCAGTGCACAAGGGAAAGGCTGCTGCAAAAGTATCAGAAACTGTCCTGAAGTCAACAGCGTGGCCCGAAATTTCAGAAATCCCATATGAACTTAGCAGTCTGCCAAAAGGACGTGCTACTTCCCTCACAGAGTCAGATGAATCAGACTGCTCAAGTCCCAGTCCTATTATATTCCTGGATGAAGTTGGATATCAGAAGAGTCTTAAAGCAAAACTTGACATTCCCCAGATCCCCATTCTAAAGGATGGAGTAGAAGACTCTGACTCAGAAGTCAGTGAATTTTTCGACAGCTTTGATCAGTTTGATGAACTAGACCAGTCCTCTGATTCCAACATCAAGGTCCTTAAAGAACAGTCCCTCCCTGGTCAGACAGAGAAGTATGTTGACAGCTCTGGATGTAAATTTGTATCAAGGGGGTGCTCGACCACAGCAATGAATCCTCACAAGTTTGATCATAGGACTCTTCCAGCCAATGTCAAGAAACCAACTCCACTTAAACCAGGATCACCGTACAGTATTCACACTGATGCACCAGATTCTCCACGGCCAGCGAGGACTCCCTGCGAGGAAAGTGGGCCGCTCTTCAGTCCAGTTCGTTCATCTGCATTTAGCCCACTGGGAGAAGGAGGGTCCTTAGAGTATTTTTGGAAGGCAGATGGTGATGGCTCAGAATTACGTAAACCACAGGACCTTTGCTCACTGTACAAAACATACTCTGATTTTGCCAACAACCTGTCAAAAGAAATCCTTGGATCGGTCTGTGGGTACTCCTCCCCTGTTGATTTTAACATTAATAAGAACTTGAGCTGTGTGTGTCATAAGGAGTTCAAAAACACTAATGGGCATCTAATGAAGCTTTCAGACATCCAGGAGACAGTCACCATCACTAAATCCCAATCACAGACTCTTAAGGATGGGATTCAGAAGTTTGCTACAGACTTAGTCGAAATGAGCCTTGGAAGTGCCTTAAGGGACTTGCAGAAAGGTGTGTCCTCCTGTACCACTACACTTTGCCATTTGGCTGCAAGGCTGACATCTTCAGTATTTCAGATGGCCTTTCATGAGATAGGTATGCGCCATGCATATGTGTTAAAAGAACGTGCCATAAATGGTCTAGCTGGTTTCTTAGTAGGAGAAGCCATTTCTGGAGCCCTCAAAGAGTTTCTGTTTGTGAAAAAGCAGATTTTCAACAACACTGTCACACGATTTGCTGCAGATCTTGCTGAGGAATTAGTGTTTGAAGGAATTATGGAGGTTTGCCAGTTTTCACATCCCTCGACGCCACTCACACCAGGTGACTGGTCGTTTGAGCAAGATGAGGAAGTGGTTTCATCCTATGCCTCTGATCTGTCGGAGTCTGTTCTCCAAGAGGCTTTTATAGAGCTCTCACAAGCTGATGTGACATTCACTACCCAGGCAGCTATCAGTGTGTCAGTAGACAATATTTGCTATGTGAGTGCTGAAGATAGTTCTCTCATCACAAAAACCTGCAGTGCCCAAACAAGCTATCATGGATCTCAGGCCGTCGCAGAGGCTGCAAATCAAGAGCCTGATCCTGGTTGCACAGTGAAGAAAGCCTTGTATTGTGTGTCAGGTATCGCCAGTTGTGTTCCAGTTCCTGTGGCTGGCAAGGTCATATCCCATGTACACAACTCAGATGAACCTTCTCAGTATAAACCCAGTATTGATCACGTGTGTCAGACCAGCCCTAAAAGAACCATTTGTTGCCAAGGGGAAGTTGCATCATCAACCTCAGATATGTCAGCAGCAACTCCGACTGAATCATCGCAAGGTCCTGCAAGAATCCAGGATGCCAGTGGTGAGGAAATTGTCGACAGCATGTCCACTGAAAGTGATTCTGATAAGCCCTCGATTGGAAAGACTTTTCAAAACTTCTCTGGAAATATGGTGGACACTATAGTAGGTGAGGCATTCGATCTAATGCATTCTTCTACAAAAGTAAAGAAGAAAGTAGAGGACTGTGCAGATTTTTTGAGCAAAACAATAGCAGCTCGCATATCCACTCCAAGCCATGGAATTGTTCAATCACATGTGTCTACTCAGAGAGGTTCCGCTCAGATTCCCTTTCACTTGGTGCCAAAGGGCTCTAGTGACCCATCCTCCAGAAGTGTATGTCCAGTATCCAAGCTCACCCCAGAGGTCCGTTCTGTCGTGAGAAGGGACACGCTGGAAGTACCCAGTTTTGAAGTTGCCTCCTGTGGTGGTAGAAAAGTGGGTGCAGAAGATTTTTCAAGCAGCAACGCTGGAACGAAATCAGTTGAAATCCCTAGCACTCCACCCTCAAGTCCTCAGCAGCCATTGGATCAGTACAGTGAGAAACAGATCAGACAATTCTCGAAGAAGCTCAAAGGTACACTTGCAAAAGAATTTTCTCCTGCAACTCCTCCGCCCACCCCTTATTACCCGCCTGCCACTGACACCAAAGAAGCTGGTTCAGTTTCAGACAAGGCCGATTTCATGCTGAAACTCATTAGGTCTCTCTCTGAAGAAGCTGGCAGCAATGAAGATGAAGAGGAGAACCAGAAAGATGGTCCACACACTAGAAACTGCCAGTCAGAGCAGAGTCCCAATGTCAGGAGCAGAATGTTCGAGAGGAGTGCGCTCCATTATGCAGAGCGTTTAGCGTGCCACATTGTTTCCATGGCAACTGAGATGGACACACTAAGTCTCGGAGATGTGAAGAAGCCTGTGGGTGACAAGAGCAAAGGCAGTGTTTCCTTGCATAGTGCACAGTTTTCTGAACAGACTTTGAATTCTTTGTGGACATATGCTGGAGAAGTGGCTGGAGAAGTCATCAACGATGTCAAGAGGATGATGAGTTCAACCCACTGTCGTCACAAAACGATAAAAAGAGGATCTGTAAACTCTACTGACAAGTGTCAGAGTGGAGACGGCCTTTTGGGAAGTTTGACTTGTCAATTGTCTGGTGACGTCCAAGCAAGTGGAATGTCATCAGAGTATCCAAGTTGCGAAAGTGTCACTGACGAATATGCTGGATACCTCATTAAGGTGCTCAAGAAAGAGGGAGGTAACCGAGAGCTTATATTGGATCAGTATGCCACTCGTTTGGCATATCGATCTATTAAATCTGGCCTGGCTCATGCGGCACGAAAAATAAAGCAGAGATCTCCTTTGAGGCTACACTCCTCTAGGCGTTTACACCATGACCGTAGTCCTGATGTCTCTCAAATTCCCATATCCAAGTCATCCCACACTGCACTTACTGATGGAAAAGATGGATCCTCTTGTGAATCTCTGCCATGTGCTTGTCAAGACGGTCAAGACATGAGCAGTAACGAATATGTAGAACTTGTGAACTTTGCTGAGTCGCTCGCTTACAACATCACATGTGACGTTACGAGAAAGCTGAGAATGTCATCAGTTCGACTGCCTAAATCGCTCACTGATTCTTGCCTCTACAGGAAATCCAGTGTCGAGGACATGCCCGAAAATCTCATCAAAAGTACATTTTCATGCTCTCTTTTAACTTATACAGAAACTAACAGGCTGTATCATAGTACGAGCAGCTTGAATGATAGCAAAAGCAGCAGCAGTGTCATGCAAGTGATTGAACATTATGCCAGGAAAATTGTTGATGACACTTTGGAAATGACGCTGGGGCCGGCATGTGTTCAGGCAGCTGGGGACAGGAGGGCACTTGAACCTAATTCCTTCACAGAAAAGCTGGCTGAGGCATATGAAACCTGCCGATACTGCCAAGGTCGAGAATGCCTGTTTTGCAGTAGAGATGGTCGTCGTGGTTTCCAGGGACTGAAAAGAAGGCAACAAGAATCCGATGCAGTGACTGGATTGGAAATTCCTAGAATTCACATTGATTTGGAAAAGAGAGCTACTTTTGCTGAAGAAATGGTGTCCAGTGTCATTGAGAAAGCCAAAAAGGAGCTGAGCTGCACCAGCTTGAATGCAGACAGTGGGATTGGTCATGATGGCGCAAGCTTTGCAGAAAGTCTTACCACAGAGATTATGACATCTGCATTGTCCAACGTCTGCCAAACCGTCAATTTCGGGTAAAGTGACACAGATTTCACAGTCATACACACAGTCTATCACTTAAAATTGCTCATCGTGTTACTAACGATACATGGATTTCCTAGATTTTGAAACTTTTTTTGTATTTCCTGATGACTTTCTGTGCTTTAAGTACTCCTAGAAGGGATGGCGTCAATGTGACGGAGTCAACAGTGAGTCAACAGCTTAGTTTGAGTGTTGGTGATGACAGTCTTGGAAGTTGGTCCAATCTGAGTTTTGAAGAAGACCACCCAGATGAGAGCAGCAGCTTTCACCATCTAAGTGACAGGTGAACAAGTCCCACCACACTTACAAGCAATACACAAGCTATAGAATAGTTCAATTAAACATTAAATAAAGCATTTCTGGTTGACTAATACCACACTCAAGTTCAAAGCACTTTACTTTCTTTTCTTGTGCACCTTTCACAAGCATGTGGTTCTAATCATTGTGAAAAGTAAGATTTTGTGAATTAAAAGTGGAAGGGCTGCATTTGTAGTGACCTAACCATTGCAATCCCTCAATGCAATATGTAGAGGAGAGATCTGTGTTTGAAAAGTGGTGTCAATGTCAGATGTTCCATACGTTGCATAGACGTCATTTGGTGTGTTTTTCAAACCATTTACAGGCATGGTTTTCAGCTGAAACATTTTGACTATATTCGCATGTTGAGTCTGAGTTTTATCAGTTTAGGTTGTAGACTAGAAGAACCTACTGTATGACTCATTGCTGAAGAACGTTTATTGTTCTTTTATACACAAACCATTTTACAATTTATTTGAAACCAGAGTTGCTGATTATCTCACCATTTTCCAAAATTGCTGAGGAACACCTAAAGCCTTGTCCAGATGAGCGTTTAGGGATATTGTTTTTCATTCTCAGAAAAATGTAAGTGTCTTTGGCTTCGAAACATGACAGCTGACTCACTCTGTATTGTCTTTCAAAGGCAAGCATTGTTGAGTATTGTTTTTGGCTACAGTGTCTCAATAGAAGCAATTTCTATCAACATTTTAATATCTCCCAAGAAACTAAAAGTTTGAATGTATGAGCAATTTTTGTTTTGAACATCCCAAGATACCATGAAGGTATCAAAATATTTGTGAAAGGTGTGGTTGTCAGCTTGAGGCAGTGTTTCTCGGGTAACCTAGAAACTCCATAAATTCTCAGTGTGTCCAAATATAGATGACAGTTAAGAGTTTTCTTTTTTTGGTTTCATGTGCTCAAGTACTGTATTAATCAGTTAATTTTTACATAACATGGTTAGAGTTGGGTAATATATATTTATATGTTGCTGGTGATACAAAAATGAAGCAACATTGTATATATGTTTGATTAGACTATTATTTCTATCCTTTCTAGTATGAGTGTTAATACAGATGTTTAGAAGTTCTACATTTAGAGCTTCAGTTACAGTGAATTGACTTCAAAACGTCATCACATCTCTGCGTGGTAGCAAGTTCTTTTAGTTAAATGCCTTGATTATATTTACAGTTCTACTAGAGCTGCACGATTCTAGATAAATTGAGAGTCACGATTTTATTTTTTAAAATAGAGATCACGATTCTTTATAGTCGACTAAACAAAATAATTTACTAGAGGTTCTGACGAAATGTTAATTACTGCAGTCTAGTTTGAATGAATGATTCAATGACTCACTCATAAAGACTTAACTTGTTTTATTACTGGATGAATAAGCGTTTTTGAACAAATCTCTTGAATGAATGATTCAATGACAAATACCTTTTTTAACAGTCATTTGTTGCCACCTACTGGTGTAACATTGTAATTGATATGATCTTGATTTGAAGCATCAAGTTTCTTTCAAAAGGTGATTTACTCTATTTTGATCTTTGCCATAGACATCAATGTTTATATCTGAACTGTAAACTTTAATCCCAGTACTTCTGTGATAATTTGAATTATTGTAACACAAAAATAATGATACTATGTATTTGAAAAGAAGCTGTTTGTGAAGCTTTTTCATACCTATACATGACAACTGCTCTCTCTGGGTCAGCGGCAGCGCCAACTCAGATCTGAATGTTCGCTGTGATTGTACTTGTCAAAGGTTTAATAGACACCAGCGAATTAAAAAAAAAAAATTTCTTTTATAAGATGTAAAGCAAATACAGGCCATTTATGTGTGTCTCCCTTTAAATGCAAATGAGCTGCTGCTTCCGGCCCCCTTTCCAGAAGAGGGCGGACTTCAACAGCTCGCGCTTCGGTTGTTTAACAAAAACAAAGCTGGAGAATCTCTAGCTGCCAAAATGACGATTGTCAGTAAAGGTGTTCAGCCTTATGGGGCGTTCACACCAGACGCGACTTGCGTGAATAAATCGCGCTATTCGCGCATAGTTGGACGC
Source organism: Anabarilius grahami (assembly GCA_003731715.1). Taxonomy (NCBI): domain Eukaryota; kingdom Metazoa; phylum Chordata; class Actinopteri; order Cypriniformes; family Xenocyprididae; genus Anabarilius; species Anabarilius grahami. Next base: position 893,813 of record RJVU01004028.1, on the reverse strand, counting down.
TTGAACATTTTGAGTTTATTCACTTCATTCGCGTGTGAAATTCACTTCACAACAGACGCAAATTCGTGTCATGAGAGGGGCTCTCCCTCTCCTTTAAATATGTGTCCCAGACTCTTCCACTTCTTTCTGCACACTTCCTCTGAATAAACACAACTCGTCAGCGGGAAAGTNGAGAAACCGAACAGTATTTATATCATTTTTTTTTTTTTACCTCTACACTACTATGTCCAACTGCCTTGAGCGCGCGCATGGCATCCGGTGCGTGAGGGTGTGTACGCACTCTGGCGTAGTTTAAAGGATTAGTCCACTTTCAAATAAAATTTTCCTGATAATTTACTCACCCAGGGTTCCCGCGGGGTCTTAAAAAGTCTTAAAAAGTCTTAAAAAGTCTTAAAAAGTCTTAAAAAGTCTTAAAAAGTCTAAAATTCTGAACTTTAAATTTAAGGCCTTAAAATGTCTTAAAAACGGACAGATTTTCATCCAAGGTCTTAAATTTCATTTAGTCAGGTCTAATTTTTTTTTTACCCATTTCCAGAAACGCTACCTGCTGAAAGTTATTACAAAGTTGCAAAAAAGTAGCGATTCGTAGTTCTTTCTGGGGGATATTGGTGTTGGTACGTACGCAGTGATAAAATTACAAATCCCGTGATAAATGCAATACCTGCCGCGAAATACGTCTGCGTCTCCTCAGAGTTTGTTAAAGTTCGGCTACGTGTGGAAAATGGGAAAGTGTACTTTCAACGAGACATGGCTAGATCACAGAGATTTCTGCTGTTGGTTACAAGCGGTACCCAGCTCCAGGTACGAGGCTCACTGCAAACTTTGCAAAAAAAAAAAAAAAATTCAATTAGGGTGTGAAGGCGCTGGAGTCACACGCCAGAGCGGAGAAACACAAGCTAGCCGCAAAATGCCTTCAGCGGACTCGGCCAGTTAGCCTCACCACTGCCGTCGTCCTCCTCAATGCCTGTCCCTCCGGTTTCCAGCGCAATATCATCGCAGCTCCGTCTAACAACCTTCGCAGTACTTTTGGATCGACTGACACATCGAAAGCCGAGGTGCTTTGGATACTACACACAGTGACTAAACACCACTCATTTAATAGCAACAGTGAGAGTAGCGATCTCTTCCAAGTGATGTTCCCTGATTTAGTAATCGCGAAGACGTTCTCCTGCGGGCCCAACAAGATCGCTTATGTGGTGAGATTTGGATTGGGGGAGTTTATAAAGAGGGAATTGATTCGTACTCTTACCGGGCCATATGTCCAGCTCACTGACTGAATTCATTGAAATAAAAAGATTTTTTCAGAATTTCTTTGATTAGAATTTTTTTTGGTAATGCGTCGTGTAGGTCTTAAATTTCAATCTTTATGGTCTTAAGATGTCTTAAAAAGGTCTTAAATTTGACTTACTGAAACCTGCATGAACCCTATTACCAGATTGTCCGACCTCCTCACTCACTTTCTTCCAAGCAAGATCCTTTTTATTCCTGTTTCTATAAAAGTATGAAGATGTATAGTACAGCGACAATGATTTTGTCCTCCATTGTTGTTTCGGATTTCTGCCTCCACTTGCTACGTTGTAATCACATCACTACTAGAGCAAGCTCCTGATTGGTTTATGCGGTGCGAATTTTCGGCAAAGTTCAGATTTTTCAACTTGCGCGATTCGCACGAATCACACGTTACGCGGGTCAAATGCCCGAAACGCTCAATTCGCGCCGCAGGATGTCTATTCGCGTCTTTGCATTAACTTAACACGTAAATCACTTAACGCTTCATTTGCGTCTGGTGTGAACGCACCATTACATTGTTAAAACCGGATTCGGATACTGATGGAGAGACTCAGGAAGAAGTTACAACTTTTAGAATGCAACTAGACAATTCTGAATGGATAGTGGATAAATGTATGTAGTTGCTGTGGAGTTGATTCAACTCATCGACTAGCATGTGCCGTCATGTTAATCTTTGCGTTGAATTGACCCGTTTGACTCATTTTTGAAGCAGTCCGATGACGGCATGATAATAACACTTGACTACAACAACTCTTCCTCTTCTCTAAAGCAGCCCGACATGGCCTCACCCCCTTTGTTGCATGTTCCCGGGGGCAGGGTTAATGTAATTTTTGGGGTTCGTGATGTCACCAATCCGGGAAGAAGCTCGTTGTAGTCCCTTAGAGCCTTTTGTTGTACTCCTTAAAAAGCGATTTCTGTAAAAGAAAATATCTCCCTTTGCATTGAACTTTGAGCGTCGTAACTTTGCAGATGTTGTTTATGCTCAAACGGCAACATTACACACTAACTAAAGTAAAAAAATGAAATCGTAATCAAGGACCCCTTTAACGATTAATTGCGCAGCTCTAAGTTCTGCTGTGTTTTATATCTTGCAACATTTTGAAACTAATGGCTACGATTGGTGTTTAGTTGAAATTCTGGTTCTTCTAAATTAAATAATAAAAATAAAATCACCCTTTAAACCAGTGGTCTCAAACTCAATTCCTGGAGGGCCAGTTTTGCTCCAACCCTAATCAAACACACCTGATCCGGCTAATCAAGGTCTTCAGGATTACTAGAAACTTCCAAGCAGGTATGAGTTGAAGCTGGCTGGAGCTAAACTGTGCAAAGCTGTGGCCCTCCAGGAATTGAGTTTGAGACCACTGCTTTAAACCCTTTCACAGCAAATAGATTCATATCAAAACAAATAACAAATGTATCAAAAATATCACAAAGCTCCTGGTAGGTTTTCTAGTTTTGCATAGAAATGATTTTGTAGTGTTTCTTTTTTTCTCTCCCCCAGCAGTAATGGAAACAGCAGTAGCTGGAGCAGTCTGGGTTTAGAAGGCGAGGTTTATGAAGAACATTTGTCCTTCTCTCCATCAGACAGGTTGGTCTATGGAAAGAGGTGTAGTATAGCCAGTGTGTGCGGCTCTAATTGTTGCATGATGTCATGCAACTCTTTATCAGCAAGTGCTGAAAACATGTCTGACATTACCTATTAGAAACAAAACTTCCCATTGTTGTTCTCCATCCTGTGGTTGGAATTAGTCAATTGAATCTTTGTGTTCATGTTGGTAGAATTGTGGGTGTAGGAAGTGTTGGGGTTGGGTCATTGACTTCATAAGTGTTTTGTGATGTATTTACTAAAGAATGAACTATCTGTCCTTATTGCATGCTTCCTGTTTGAGTGAAAAAAGGATTTCCCAGTCCCTAATTCTCATTAGAGTTCAGGTCCACAACATGAATCATGTGCATTTGAGTTCAAAGTGACTCACTCCATACAAAAGTAACAGAGATCACTTTATAAATCATTACATCATACATCGAAAAAAACATCTGAAAAGCATATCTGGGAAAAAAAAAAAAAAATCCCCTGCATTTACAATCAGAAACGGATATTGTATCTTGATTGTTTACTTCTTGTTAAAAAAAACTAAAAACTGCTCACCCAAATCAGAGCTGGTCAACAAATGTTTATAATGTACTGCTGATTTATCTGGCAATATTGCAAGTTATCTTTTATAAATAGTTTATAGTTTAGGCAAATTCAGGTTTTTCCTTAGGTTTTTTATTTTTCAATTTTATTGAGACCTTGGAGACATATTTAATATTCATTATGTTTGCAGTGATTTTGCTGGCGATATTAATTAATCAAAACTCTGAATATCACAATGTGCCTTACGTTTGGCTATTACATTTTCTAAAGACTTGTGAGTATGAGTACATTGAAATAGATTTAAAAGAATTTTAATACCATCTCTCATTTAATAATATAACAGTATACAGTACAGTTACTGTTTTGGGTCGATAAGTATTTATGTGCACCAATCCAGCATTTATTTGATTTAAAATACAGTAAAAACAGTAATATTGTGAAATATTATTACAATTTAAAACAAGTATTTTCTATTTTAATGTTTTAAAATAAAATTCCAGCAAAACTGAATTTTCAGCATCATTACTCCAGTCTTCAGTGTCACATGATCGAAATCATTCTAATATGCTGATTTGCTGCTTAAGAAACATTTCTTATTATTATCATGTTAAAACAGATGTGCTGCTTAAGATTTTCGTGGAAACTGATACATACCTTCAGAAGCCATTGTAATGTTTATTCTTGCTCATTTCATTTAAACTTATGCTAGAAAAATGTCCATCCAAATCAGAGCTGGACGAAAAATATTTATAATATACTGCTGATTTATTTGCCAGTATTAAATTAAGCAATATTTAGCTAAATAGCAGTAGAAAATGTGGTTCCTCAGATTATGTAAATATGCAAATCTGAAAAATATTGATAGAATTTTTTTTTTGCTATAATGCCCCACCCCAAATCAGTTTTTCAGTCGAAGGCATAAAAAAAAAAACTATTGCGTCAATATCTGTTAGCATGGGCAAGGCATAAAATATGGCATGAATTCTAGCTGAAACAGTAGTGGAGCTGGTTTATATGAGAAATGGGAATGCTGGGAGCTGCTGTCACTCTCTCTTGCATGTGGTTCATTGTGTTGTTCCCTTAAGTCTGTCAGTAAGACTCTCTTACACCTGTACTATTTTTCACCTTACAGTGACTGCGCTGAAGAGAAGGAAGCCGAGGCCAAAGAGGACTCGGGCGGTAAATGAAAACTATATCTCTTCTTTGTATTTTCCTCCAATGCTAGTGTTTATTCTGTGGTCTGATGTTAAACCTCAACTGTTAAACTAATTTTAGCCTTTTATTTTGCTGCCACTCATTTAAAGTGGTCTTACTTGGCCAAGCACCTTCAGCGCGCCCCTGTCAAAGCCACAAGACTATTTATCCTGGTTCCTAGTAGTCTAACTGTCAGACCGGCTCCATGTGGGTCAACAGATGAGCTCAAGCAGAGTTCTGTGTCTGGCCTAGTTAACGGAGAGCGTGGGAAACTGGTCTGCTGAAGTAGACTATTTTGCTGTGATGGTTTTTGTGTGTATGTATGAGCTGAACGTGTGTGTTTTATATGTATGTGCAGGAGCGGTGCGAGTGGAGAGGGAACATGGGCAGGCAGAAAGAGCTCTGCTGGTGGTCAGTACCGATGTCCAGGGTGGGGCTGTGGACCCCCAGCTGACGGCTGTGCTCCAGTGGATCGCCGCCTCTATTGCTGATCTGTCTTTAATGCAGCTTAGCCATTTCTCAGGCCAGGAGCTCCAGCAGGTGAGAACACAGACTATGTTCACACTGTCATATTATTTGTGCATCCGATTGGAATCTGATCTAAATTACTGACTGTCCTCACTGTGTATCGCAACTGTTCAGATCTGATTTGTGCGTCCCGTGGAACTTTTTTGTTTTTCGGAATATCTGCATTGTTTTCAATTAGGGCTGCCCTCGACTAAAGATTTTTCTAGTCGACTAGTAGTCGTAAATTTAAGCGATTAGTCGACTAATCGCACGTGTATATTAATAAGCCTTATAAATCATAATAATGAGCCTTTTTTTGCCTATATATACATAGCCTAATCAGCGCTCAAGCGCAAGCAAAAGCTTGCCACAGCATACGGATTACATAATCTGTGAATATTTGTTTTCCACTTGAATTGGTTGACAATCGCTTGACATGTCAAGCTTTCTAAAGATATATTTCTCATGTCTGTGTTATACACTGAGTTTTGATTTTTTTTTTTTTACGTGCTCAAGTTCACAGAGACGGCAGAAAGCGCATCCTGTTTTCTTTATTTTACAAAGGCACAACGATCTCTTGTTATTGTGAGTTTACACAGATAAAAGTAAATAAAAGACAGTTTTGAATGGTGCATTACTCTTATCTGTATGACCAAAAATGATGGAGTATTTTAAGTTGTTTCCGCTGTTATCAGGAAAGATGCAAGTGATTGCACCGGCGCCTTCATGCCTTGCAGTAAACACGCTTTAACTTCCACACTTCACATGAACACTTGAATATGCGTCTAATAATAGCACACATTTATGTAGTTTAACGTTAGAGCGAGCTGCCATGTAAAGTTGCTACTAATTACATGTTTCAAATGATAAGCCACATTTGAGGTCGATGGAGGATAGGCGAACATTTGGACATACTATAATTACCACAAGGACCCACCATTAACGATATGTCCCTCACAAAAACAACAACAAAAAAACAACGTGGAGGAGTTTGCAAAATGGATGTTTTCTTATTTACAACTTGTATGTAATGTAATATGTAGCCACTGCGCTAGACTACTACGTCTTCTGAGGCAGCGGTAGAAGGCTGGTATGCGTAGCTTTAGTCCGTGCTGTCATCTCAAAATATGTCTCCATTGTATTGTAACTTTCTGCTTGACCAGCTCAACAACACAACCTTGTTTCTGCAGTGACTTTCAGCATGTTTCCTATAAGAATGTCGGACATGTTTACATTTTACGTGGCATGAGAAAGTGAATTAAACCACGCAAAATCGGATTAGAGCGGTCAGAATGAAACTGATTTCCAGAAATGCAATTTGAGTAGAATTTTAAACCACATATGAATAAAGCTCAAAACAGATTTGTAAAAAATTATATTCATGTGATTATTTTTATTTATTTTTTTATTTTTTATTTTTTTTTTTGCCGTTCACATTTATCCGATTAGAATCCGATCATGTTGATATGCACAACAATCAAATTTGGACTGACAGTCTGAATGAGGTTTTAGACTACGTTCAAGCCTTAGGTGCTCAATTCTGATTTATTGCTCAGATCCGATATTTATTTTTTTTTTTTGGCTGTTCACATTATTTTTTAAATGTGGCCAATATCAGGTTTGAGTGTGAACAGGTCACAATCCTGAACTAACCGTATGTGCAACAGAACAATAACTAACACACATGCAGCACACTGTCATAAGGAAGTAAACACGGAGGTTACTGAAGTGAGCATTTATGCATTCGTTTATAAGGCGATAAGCCGCGGAAGCCAGTGAATTTGTGTGCAGGTGATATAGAGGATGAGGAGAAAAGCAGTTTTTCTCGTACAGTTTTTCCTCAAGTTTTGCTTGTATAGAAATATCACCATAATACTTATGAGTATAACAGCTCACCAATCCTGCACTGACTAACTTCGCTGCCGTCTTCCAGATTCACTGAGTGACCAAAGAACTATCGGTATGTAAATTCTTTGGAGTGACTCCTATCAGCGTGAACTGTGATGAATCTAGAGTGACGTAAAAGTCACATGAATTCCGATGTGACTGTTCAGACTGAGGTCGCATTGCAAAACATCCGACTTGTGGAAGTGGCCCAAATCAGAATAAAAAATATCAGATTCCATGTGGTTTGTGCTGTTCACACTATGAGAAAACAATCCGAGTCATATATGAGCAAAAAAAATCAGATTTGGGACACTTTTTTTGCCTGCACTCTGAAAGTAGCCTAAGCATGACCATAGTTATGAACTATATATTGCAAGTTATCAGTTAATAGTTAACCGTTTAGGCCAATTCAGTAAGGTTTCCTTAGGTTTCTTTAATTTTACTGAGGCCTAGGAGAGATATATTTAGGGTTAGTTCACCCAAAAATGAAAATTCTGTCATTTATTACTCACCCTTATGTCGTTCCACACCATTTAGACCTTCAGTCATCTTTAGAACACAAATTAAGATATTTTAGATGAAATCAGATGGCTCAGTGAGGCCTCCATTGCTAGCAAGATAATTAACACTTTCAGATGCCCAGAAAGCTACTAAAGACACATTTATAACAGTTCATGTGACTACAGTGGTTCAACCTTAATGTTATGAAGCGATGAGAATACTTTTTGTGTGCCAAAAAAACTAAATACAGACTTTATTCAACAATATCTAGTGATGGGCGATTTCAAAACACTGCTTCATGAAGCTTCGAAGCTTTACCAATCTTTTGTTTCGAATCAGTGGTTCGGAGCGTTTATCAAACTGCCAAAGTCACACCCCCCAGTGATGAACCATTGAAATTTCGAAACACAATGACGTAACGAAGCCTTGTTTACGGAAATCACGTGACTTTCACGCTCTGAATCACTGATTCGAAACAAAAGATTCATGAATCAGTTTTTTGAAATTATCCATCACTAGATATTGTTGAATAAAGTCATTATTTTTGTTTTTTGGCACACAAAAAGTATTCTAGTCGCTTCATAACATTAAGGTTGAACCACTGTAGTCACATGAACTGTTTTAAATGTGTCTTTAGTAGCTTTCTGGGTATCTGAAAGTGTTAATTATCTTGCTGGCAATAGAGGCCTCACTGAGCCATCAGATTGAATCAAAAATATCAGAATTTTCATTTTTGGGTGAACTAAACCTTTAATACTCACTATTTGCAGTGATTTTCTGGCGATATAAAATTAAGCAAAGCTGTAAATATCACAATGCACTTTGTCATTAGTTCTTGTCTCATATCTTAAGTATGAGACAAGAAAATAGGTTTAATAGAATTTAATACCATCTCCTGTTTAATAATGCAACAGTATATAGTACCATTACAGTTTGGGGTTGGTAAGATTTTTTTATTGTTTTTGAAAGAAGCCTCTATGCACAAAAAATACAGTAAAAAAATAGTAATACTATTGTACTTTAAAATAACTGTTTTCTATTTGAATATATTTTAAAATGTAATGTATTCCTTTGATGGCAAAGCTGAATTTCCAGCATCATTACTCCAGTCTTCAGTCGCATCTAATATGCTGATTTTCTGCTCAAGAAACATTTCTTCTCATTATGGAAATGGAAATATTTTGCAACTTTATAGATCGATTTAATGTGTCTTGGCTGAATAAAAGTTCTTTCAAAGAAGAATCATACTGACCCCAAACTTTTAAATGGTAGTGCATTAGTTTATATAATAATAAAATATAATTGGCTAATATCACAAAATATAAACTTTAAATGATATTTTATATTTTTGTTTCTTTCAAATAAAGTGCCACACAGGGACTCCAGTGAACATTTTTGAGCGATGATGCAAATTGAGTAAATTCAGTATATCTCAACTCTAACAATCTATCAGGATGATTCCGATCTAAAAGTTAAGCTTCATTTCCTGTGTGTTTTTCTCTGGCTCCAGCTGCCGGCTGTGGCCCAGAGGCTGAGGGAGAGAGAGTTCAGGGTCGCCGACCTCCTGCAGGCTCTGCTGAGATACTTTGAAGAGTGTCGCACTGAGGAGGAGCCCGAGGCTGGCGACACAAGGCACGGCCACAAGAGCCTCTTCCAGTGGCTCCTAGAACAAGCGTAAATCACCATCACACACTGACAGCCGTCAGCCATTAAAGATGAAGTTTCCTGTCACTTTACAGTGATCTGCAATGTATCTGCCAAACTTAGAGGCATAGCCAGTGGAATGTGTTTGTGTTGTGTATTGCTTGTGCACCAGTGGCCACCCAGGGGGCGCCATAGAAACAACTGAAGTAATCTAAGAGCCGTTCGTTCAAGTGTGTGTGTGTTGCATGCCGTGACCGAGAGTCCCTTTTGCTTGCTTTCACCTCTCTTTTTATTGTCACGTTGTTTTCTTTAAGATTAGACTGCATATCATACGTTTGGCGCGCGATGACTTTAGTGAGTTTAGCTTACACACCCTGCCACAACACAAAAAATGGATGGGTTTTATGAGTTGGTTTCTTGTTAGGGGATCCCCATGGCTGCAGGAAAGCTTATGTCATTTCCATACCTCTCCTTTACGGTGATGTTTGCACTTGTCGAAGGGATCAGCCATGCGATCCAGCAGAGATTCAGGTCACCGAAAGGTGTTCCATGACACATAACTCATAAGAGAATCACAGTTTGAGGTAATTATAACAATTACCTAATTATATTTACCCTGTATGGCACATTTGTTGGCAACAACACTTAGCAGTCATAAGTCTAAAAATATAATTTCGTTGGTAATTAGACACTAGATAGTTTCTGTTGAATGAATCCATCAATAAGTAGTAACTTTTACATTCCCTGTTGTGACTCAGACATTTTTCCAGTCATTTCTGGATGATAAAAATTCTTTAGCTATGTACATTCATATTGGTTTAAAATGAATAGGTATACCTGTAAATATGCTTTTCTAGAAGATAAAATTGAACTGAATTGTTTACACCAGAGGCTGCAATTAAGACTCCACGTGATCCAATGCCCATAAAGAATCGAAAATGTTTTAGATCACTAAAGAGTGGAGGGATTTGTGTTGCCAACTTACAGAAAAACACAAATAAACTTTTAAGCCTACTTTAAAAAGCTGCTACAAAAGTAAACCCCCTTTGCCAAAAGAGGAAACTCGCTGTAAGCTTTTAAAATTATTGAACGTTCTCTACAGGGGACTTTTCTCTAAATTCCTCCTGGCGCTGTCCACTCATTGGAGGTTACTGTGACGCACCAGTAGTGCATTACTAAATGAGGACACATCTGCAGTGAGTATATCTGAACTAGTCACCTCCTCTACGTGGACCTTCTTACTCACTGCCTGCCCTTTAGCGTGCACTACACCGAATATTGCACTTTACTGAGGAACGGTCAGACAGGCCTTTCCCTATATCTTTGTTTAGACCTCAAAAAACAATCTTTATTATAGCAATGCATAAACGATAGATTGCCAACCGTTAGTAGGTGTTTGGCACGTGTAACTTATTATGCCTCAAGGGACCTGTATGAAAAAGTGTTTTCAATCTGCAGTTTTGTGCTTAAAGGAAAACTTGTCATTTTCTACTCATTCTCATGTCAGTCTAAATCTATATGTTGCTTCTTTTTCTTTTTTTCTTTTTGGAACACATACATTTTGGAAGAATCTTACCACAGCTATTTGCATACAAACTGCCAAGCTCCAAAAAGGCCAAATAAAAAAATACTTTTGAGCAGTATTCTTAATATTAAAGCCTTCGTACAATAGTATCTAGCCCACGTTTGCGTCCAATATTTAAATAATTGTGTATTATGTTCAGTTATTACACAATCACAGGATCATTTTTGAATGTTTGAAATGTAGATGAGCTTTAGCAGAGTGGATGATACATGTGATATATTGGTAAATTAAAATAAAAATATCGTATGGCTTCAGAAATCTTGGAATATACCACATACGTTTTGTTTGTTTTTTGGTCAATATGAAGTAATGTTGTATAGTATACAGATATATTGAGATTCCTCAAAGATTCTGCTTTTGCGTTCCACTGAAAAATAAAACATCATATGGATTTGGTATAGAACCCCGCATATGACATGCTGGAAAAAATATGTATATTGTGGCCAACAATTAGTTCCCACAACTTACTAATAATATGTCAGCACGTTTAACTTATTCGTTCCCTTGTTTTAAGTTAATAATGCGAACGATATAATAATTTGTTCCCTGGATTTACTCAATCATAGCCACGTTGTAATAATTTGTTCCTTTGTTTTAGATAAATCCAAACAAAGGAACAAATTAGTTCAACGTAGCCACGATTTACTAAAACGAAGGAGCGAATTAATTAATCGTGGGGTCTGGCACCTGTGGTTAGTGCGCTTCCGGCGACCCGTGTTCGAATCCAGACTCTAGATCCTTTGCCGATCCCATTCCCCTCTCGCCACCCTGTACTTTCCTGTCCTGTCAATCTCTACTGTCCTGTCCTTTACAAGCACAAAAATAAATAAATAAATTGTGGAAACGAGTTAATTCATGGCTATGATTTAACTAAAAGCAAATGATTTAATCGTGGCCATGATCTATATATATTTGTCCACGTCATGTGCAGGGCTCCGTAGTTTCGAATGACAATTGGCGTGAGTAAATAATGACAAAAGTTTGGGTGACCTGTTCCTTTCAGTTTTATTAACATGATCCTTCTTAGATTCTGTTACAGTGTGATTTGATGATAAGAGAAACAATATGGAGGCAATCAGAGTTGTAACGGTCGTTGTTTCTTTCATGTCTTTGCCCTGCTGTAACACGCATGATGCGCTTTCAGTCCATGCTTCATGTATTTCTCTTTACGTGTGCATGATATACCCTTCAGTGCTGATTCATTATCTTGTGCATGGTTTAAATCTGGCTGACACCATATATGCTCACTACCTACTACAATGAAAGAAAAAAAAATGCATTTCTGTATTCATGCTGTTATAACATCAGCGCTGCCAAATATGTTTGGATCTGCACTTACACAATATTTTTTCTCATTCTTTTAAAATGTTTTTTAAAAAAACCTGCCATATGCTGTTGAGTTAGATATTTTCATATAATAGCAGTATCACTTAAACCATAATGTGGGAGAGGCAAAAGAAGTTAAATATTGTATACGAACATTGAAGCTTGATTTGAAAAGAAGTTGGCAGAAGTACGCCGTGACCATCAGCGCTGCCTCATTTTTAGTGGGATTGTACATGCATCCGTGTTCTTGCAGTAATTGTAAACATTAATGCTGTAGATGTTCTCCTCTTGTGTTCTTATTCACCTTATTTTTGTGTACATTCCTATCTTTCACAAATGATCTATTGCTATTTTGTTATGTAAGGCTACATGTATAATGCAAAGTACACGCCATACTAAACAGATGAATATTTTGTTACTTGTGCAGTGTTTCTCCATTCTGTCTCATAGTGTAGTGGGCAAATGATACACACTGACTTCTCTATTTTCTTCCTGCCCATTTGTATAATCTTGCCAAATAAGATATTTAATAATTTATGTAAGTATAAGTTGCGATGGTGAATACACTACTTGTCCCCCCAGTGAAGTTGCTGAGTAGTTTACACATTAAAGCTTAATGCACTACACCTGTACACTGTAAAAAGCTGTGGGTAATAAAGCTTTTCCATTTGAATCGTGATGTGTGCTTATTTACTTTTCACATGAAAGGACTTGTGTAACAAGGAATCGCATTTTTCTTGATTAGCGTGTACAGACATTACTGGAGTGAAAATTACGTTGTGCACTACAAGATCGGAGTGGAACACAGACAAAAAAAGTATTCTTTTTGCTTCAGGGGCCAATACCACAGAACATGTTTTTGCATTTAAAAACGTGAGATGCAACTTGAGCACCCCATTTTTAGAATTCTGTGTCATGTGCAAGACCTTGAAGAAAAATTGCAAGGCATGAATGCAACAGTCAAACGTGTCTGTCCAGTGCATTTTTACTTCAAAGTACAATGGAAAATGTGCACAGTGGAATACAAAAACTGTTTGTTTTGGCCCCTAACAGTTTAATAAATGCGTTTGCCTTTGCAGTTATTGCTACAGTGGACTATTCCATAGTCAAGCTAGTCTGTCCAAGTATAAAAGACACAATGCTTAATTGTAATGCAATTAACATGCATACTTGCTGGATGAAGCTGAGGTAAAGTTGCTAGTTAGTTATGTTAATCCTTTTGTTCGCTCTGGTAGTCCAAAAATTTGACTGGGACAATTTCTGTCTGACATAAGCATTCATTTTAGTCTGAATGAAATTGAACTTTTAAAGTGTTAGTTCACCAAAAAATGAAAATTGTCATTTATTACTCACCCTCATGTCGTTCCAAACCTGTAAGACTTTTGTTCATCTTCGGATCACAAATGAAGATCTTTTTGATGAAATCTGAGAGCTTTCTGTCTCTCCATTGACAGCCTATATAACTACCACTTTCAAGCCCCAGAAAGGTAGTAAAGACATTAAAGTCCATGTGGTTCCAGTTGTTTAACCTCAGTTTCATGAAGCGACGCGAGTACTTTGTTTGCGCAAAAAACATTTACAAAATATGAATCCACAACACACGTTCACGAGAGCACCATGATGAGTGTTGTGTTGACACGAGAGCAGACGTTACGTGAACACATGATGGAGATTCATATTTTGTAAATAAAGTGTTAATTGTTTTTTTTGGGTTTTTTTCGCAAACAAAGCACTCTTGGCACTTCATAAAATAGAGGTTAAACCACTGGATTACTTTAATGATGTCTTTACTATTTTTCTGGGGCTTGAAAGTGGTAGTTGCGTAGGCTGTCAATGGAGGGACAGAAAGCTCTCAGATTTCATTTAAAAGATCCTCATTTGTGTTCCGAAGATGAACGAAAGTCTTACGGGTTTGGAATGATACGAGGATGAGTAATTAATGACATAATTTTTATTTTGGGGTGAACTAACTATTTAAAAGTGCATGAAAACACATTTAATGACACCTATTCTATGTTCAGAAACTCAGCTCATTCTGTCACAGCGATATAATACAGAGGAAGTAAGATAGATTATAGAATATTAGCATCTATCCTTTATCACAGGATCTAGAATTAAGAGTAAAATGATAGAACAGACCTTGATCAGACTTGATCTTAAGAGTTTGAGCAGCTCATTATGGTGCATTGATTAAAAGTTTTCAAACCTGTGAGCCACAGCTTGTAGAGTTGTATTTCAGTCCATATGTGAAGACATTTGTGACACTGGACCACAAAAGCAGCCATAAGTCACACGGGTATATTTGTAGCAGTAGACAACAATACATTGTATGGGTCAAAATTATCGATTTTTCTTTTATGCCAAAAATCATTAGGATATTAAGTAAAGATCATGTTCCATTAAGATATTTTGTAAATTGCCTACCCTAAATATATCAAAAAAATATTTTTGCATTGGTAAGGACTTCATTTGGACAACTTTAAAGGTGATTTTCTTAATATTTCAATTTTTTTGCACCATTAGATTCCAGATTTTCAAATAGTTGTATCTCATCCTATATTGTCCTATCCTAACAAACCATACATAAATGTAAATCTTATTTATTCAGCTTTCAGATGATGCATAAATCTCAATTTCAAAAATTGACCCTTATGACTGGTTTTGTGGTCCAGGGTCACATTTGCATAGTAGCAGCAAAAAAATTACCATGTAATGCTTAGGGTCAGTGAGAGGGAGGAAAAAGGTCTGGAAAAACTCAGAAAAACACTTTTTTTAACATTATAAGCTGACCTCTAGAGGGGAAAAAAAGAAATATGATAATATCCCTTAAAGCAAAAGCTGTCAAGTATTGTTTTTCACCCAGTACCGCCACTCCTTACTGTAACTAAAGCTGGAAAAATGTGCTATCCTCCGGAGCTGAAACAACAGATTTGATGTTTGTTAGGCAGAGATGAGGTTCACAGTAATTTCAGGCTTTGTAATGACATGCTGGCAGAAGAATGCAAAATGGCAGCAAGTCTTACAATAGAGCAGATTCAATGAATCGCCCATTAACACACCGATGAAAGCCCTCTGTGCTGTCATCCCCACCCAGCCCTCGCACCATTACACAAGGTGGCTCTCAGCAGCGCTCAGCCAACCCAAGCAGAGACCCATTGACTTTATTAGGTTGGCCTCACGTCCCAACTGGTGTGGTCTGACATCAGAGGCTTAGTCTTAGACTGGAATCCCCCCTTTGGGTCTGCAATGATTCAGGCTATGATATCACTTCCTTCCCAACCCGAACACAACGGCTGTGTTGCTGGGTGAATCCTTTGTGGAGGAGAAGCAGCTCTGACATTTATGACATATGGTAAATAATCTCCACCTATACCTCATTCTTACTGCTTTCTATTTTGTCTCCCCAATAAAAGAGACTTAATGACTGTTTTGTTCAAAATAATACTTCGCTTAACCACACACAGCTGGAACGTGCTCAGTTTGCATCACCAGCAGCACCAGATGTATGTTTTCTTAATGGATTTTGACAAATCACATTTGGCTATGCGCTGACTCGCAATAATTAGCACGTGGTCCAATGCGACGGTCAAACTGCCGTGATTTATCGCCGAAATTCTGATGACAGATGGGTGTAGAAAGTCTTTCAGATTCATTTCCTCCACTCATAAAGGGTATAAACAGTCATAAAAGTTATTTCTCATGGCACACTACATTTCATTTCGACATAAATACAATAGCTGCCACAAGAAATCCGGTCAATAAGGTCAAGTCAGTGCAGTGGCGTCTTTCATATTAGTTAAAGGTTGATGGGAAAGATAGATAGCAATGTCTTGAAGAGATTCCAACAACCACCCGATTTGATTCAGACTTTCAGAACATGAACCAGATGACATTTGACCATCACAATATCGTCGTCACCCAGCACCTTTCATGAAAGGAGCGGGCGGGAGTCAGCGACTCGGCGGGACGGCAGTAAGCTAACACCCTGTGCCAATCTCTCTGAATCTATTAGCAGTTCATTTCCATTCGTGACCACAGGCCATTGTTTTACCTCACAGCAAGGAGTATCAAGTGGCTGTAACCAGGACGTCTCAGACAACACGACGACTCACATGGCAGTGGTTTCAGTTGTGTTTGTGGGCTGAAACAGAACTCTCGGGTGGGTGGTAGAGGGCTCTCACACAGCCCTGAGCTAGCAATGTTTGCCCTGTTTACCATGGAATCATCCCAGGGTGGGAGAGCATCAGCTTCAAGAGGTCTTCAAGACCCCTCATTCACTCAAGGAGCAGCTGAGTCATTTCAAAATATCAGTGTTTACTGGGGCTTTACATGAGAAAGTGACCCCTTGCTGCTGTAGAGAGGACTCAGTGTTTCCCATGGTTGAACATGTTTTTATTCAAGTGACTGAAAACACATTAATCACGTGGGTGAGACAAGGCAAACCTTGTCGTAGACACCGGACTTACATCACTCTGACATATCATAATATCAGTCCTTTGATATTGATGCTTCCTGTCTCCTGACGAAGTCATTCCTGACTCATACATGTCATAATATGAAAAACAATCGTCTATCCCCTTCCATGACATCAACTTTCCTGTAGTCGTCCCAGTCGTAACACCAAAGAACAAGTACCTCCATATTGACATGGTAACGGGATTAGTTTGGGGGGAATTTCAAATAAATGGGGAGTCGTTCTTAATCACCATGTATGAATCATGTCTCCAACAATTCGAGTAAATAACCAGTAACACATTATGCGGCAGCCGCAAGTCGTACCATCTTCACGCTGGTCAGTAGGGCAGGAACTCTTTGCCAACTGGAAAGCTCTAGAGACACGGGCTGGGAAAATCTGTCAGCGGCTTAAATGGGCAGCGCTGTGGCTACTTGAATTAGGCCTTAACTAACGGAAAAACAAGCAGGAAGCTGTTTGTGGGGAGTGCAGGAAAAGGCAGGGAGGCAATGCTAAACTGGTGACATGCTGCATGTTTCGGTCTCGAGAGAAGTCGTGGATGCGGCTGTGCACTCACTGAGGAGCCAGTTGCAATTTATCTTGGGATAATGAGAGACTGGGCAGCCTCTAACTGACGGTTTAGCTGTAATGGTCTACCACTGCCCTATTCCGCACTGTTCATCTTAAAATCATCGCCCCATGGTGATACAGCAAGCACCACCTGAATTTATATGAGCGCTGTCTGCTGTCTACATAGGCAGCTGCCTTCTAAGTCATCTTGAAACCTCACAAGTGACAGATCCATGTGCAATACAAAAAAAATATTGTTTTTCTTATATTCCTTTTTCAAACGCTCAATCACTCACACGTTGTCCATGTGGAAACGGACTGCATGCAAACCATGTGCGCGGACATCAGCGGACTGTGATGACAGAAAATGATGTCATGCGGACTGGCTGTGAACCGGAGCAAAACATCGACAAGGGAAAGTATACTTTGGGCTTTAGCGTCGAAGCATGCCTATGATGCCTTAAAATGCTGCCTCTGTTTGCAACTCGGTAAGATTAGAAACAGAGCAAGTATGTGATATCTGATACGATCAAATTTCATTTTATTCGATGTTTCCTTCCAGCGGTTGGTTATATGGTCCATATATTTTCCAAAATTATGAACTATTGGATTTTGTCCCAATGCTCACTGAACAATATAATGTGGACTGTGACACTGCCAGATCATTGAAAGCTCTTGTACTATATTAAAGCCAAGATTTCTTAGGAGCTGCTTTCTACAAACCATAACAATAGATCGCATATCAAAATAAGAGGATATACTGGCCATTTCCCCCCTCCAGAATGGTAAACCTGATCACAGTGCATGCTGGCTGGCATATCGCAAGTTTCATAACAGTTCCTAGAAATACTAGAAGCAATTAGACATAATAATCCCTAGATTGAGTTTAGAGAAGTTGTGATTTCTCTGGCATCATACCAGTCTTTGTCTGGCAAACCATTGATGCTTACTCTAATAATCTGCATTGTATTCCAACAATTTCTTCTAAACCGAAACTGAATATATGCATTAAGCCTGAATATTTTTGGCACATTTATTTTGCAAGTGATGTTTTGAAATCAGTGCTTGGTCAAAACCACATTCCCCCTTGACTTCGAGTAGCCACATTTTTTTATTACCAACATAATGTCTAGTCCACTTTGCACTTTAGTAGGCCAAGAACAGCCCACTTAGACAGGAAGTGGCCGTCTGACCGACATGTAAGGGGACCAATCTCCAAGCGAATCTATTTTAAAGACTCAAATCAATAAACGTTGGCAAATCCTTATTGTAGCCGCATGGAGACTTCGATTTCGACATCTGATTTCAAATTCCCTGAAAAACTTGTAAATCCTGCACAAAGCCAGTCAGTCAGAATGGAGCATGGCAAGTTTGTGTGCCATATGCATGTGAAGGTTCATGTGGGTGTACCACAATTATTTGTAGCTATGTAGGTTGTTGCGCAATATTCTTCGTTATACCAATGCAAAGACCGACAGACATAGAGTAGAGCTTAAGTGTCCTTCTCAAGACCTCTTGTGTTATGGTGTATAAAAGAGGAAGGAGAGAGAAGGAAGAGGCGGGTGTTCTTTGTGTGCTCTGGGATGACTTACCACACAGGATGTGGCGGAGAATGGAAAGGACAACACTGCACTCTTTCATGTCCCATTTCTGCAGTCTGGAACGTGGCGGCTTCTTAATTCTGTGCGTATGCAGGCCTGACACTGATCACAGATTAATATGAGCAATGACCGCGTTGCTGTTTCTCCGTTGTTAAGCACCGTGAGAGCTATGAATATGTAATCTTACAGGCTAAAAGGACAATGAAAATTTCCATGGGATTCAAACTCCCATGAGCGAGGCTCTGCGGTGATGCTAATATTTCAAATCGAACTTCCTGCCTCTCCTTGAGTGCTGAAATATGCTGAAGTTTATGCAAAAAAAAGCAGTCGGCCTGAGACACTTGAACATAGCCACATGGAGTCTTCAGCCAGAAAAAAACATCCTCACGGTGACTCCACAGTCTGCGAAACATGGGAAGGATTCTGGCTTGGTGCTCTTGCTCATCCTGTGTGTACAGTACCACGCTTACAGGAGAGCTAATAATAAGCTCCCGGGGCCTGCTCAGCACTGAGGAAAGTGCCTGCCAGTGGTTTCGGCTGCTTTGCTCTCAACACTGCCTGGTTTTGGCTGTCTGTCATATTCTGATGGAGTGCTGGGTTCGGCGTATTCAACTACCTTCTGGCTTGGGCAAGAACAGCTCACATGGCAAAACAAAAGGGTATAAATACCACCCAAACCTTCCTGCCGCAGCGCCTGCATTCTGTGGAAAATAGCTGAAGGCACGAGAAACCCACGGCAAAACAAGGGTTCTCACGGTATATTAATGACTCTCGAGCGAACGTGGCGTGCTGCGGGATGGCGGTCCCTGCGAGGGCAGCCAAGTTCATAAGGTTATGGAGTGTGCTCAAGCTTTTCTGGCCTTGCCCTAATTTCGGAAGGGGAATGCAGGTGACCTGATCGTCATCCGCAGGAATGCGGATTGCCAAAACACTGCGAACGGACACGAGTTACGCAGAAGTCACACAAACTCCAGCGTGGTGTATTTGCAACCAAAGTAATAATTGTGGTTCTGAAAAAAAGCTGATATAATGGTGAAGCATTACAAGCTTTCAGCGCTGGAGGCTGGCTGAGTGAATGGGGGAAAGCCAAGCACATGAACTCTGTTGACATTCATCAATTCTCTTCTGCAAACTCGCTTTTTCTCTGCAGCTGTCTAAAATAACTGCTTTAAAACAGGTTTCTCTGCCGGGATTTGTAATTGCTTGAGCATCAAAAGGCACATTCGTTTACAAAGCTCTGTTCTTTTTTACATCGCTCTAGCTTGGCAATAACAAGAGGAATTTCAGTGTTTATAAGTTCAGATAAACACTCAGTGACTCGTTGATTTTCTTCAAGAATATCATGGATGCTGATCTGAAAAGTGGGCGTTATTTGGAAAATCTGTTTTTGGACTGTAAATACAATTTAGTATTGTGAGTTGTTATAGATTGTGTAGGAGCCAAAATGTTTGTTTTAGCAGCACTGATGTACTTCTCACAGGTGTCTCCCAGGTGAAAAAAAAGTACATTTCTATAATGTACTGAAAGTGCTTTATTTTCGCGCACTAATTTTGTACTTAATATACTAAAAACTCTTCTTTAGTACTTCTTAAGATCATCTTCAGAACATCTAAGTGTACTCAACTGTGCTATTTTGAGACAGCATGAAATATGAACTAAAATGTGCTTTTAATATACTATCTCTGTATTTAAAAAATATATTTAGCTACCACTTGTAGTACACTATGGGTTCAAATGCACTGTAAGTGGTATCTAAATAATTTTTTTAAATACAGAGATAGTATATTAAAAGCACATTTTAGTTCATATTTCATGCTGTCTCAAAATAGCACAGTTGAGTACACTTAGATGTTCTTAAGATGATCAAAATTAGTTCAAAATTAGTGCACGAAAATAGAGCACTTTAAGTATATTATAGAAATGTATTTTTTTCACCTGGGCTCAAAAGCTAGTGAGCTACCTTCTTAAAGGGTTAGTTCACCCAAAAATGGCATTTCTGTCATTAATTACTCACCCTCATGTAGTTCTAAACCCACTTTCGTTCATCTTCGCAACACAAATTAAGATATTTTCGATGAAACCATAGAAAGCAACGAAATTACCACATTCAAGGTCCAGAGAAGTAGTAAAGACCTCTATAAAATAGTCCATGTGACTTCAGTGGTTCAACCTTAATGTTATGAAGCGACAAGAATAAACAAAAACAAAACAAAAATAACGACTTTATTTAACAATTTCTTCTCTGTCAGTGTCCTTTGCAGTTGACGTAGTGCATCGCTTCATGTTTACGTCAGAACGCTGGCTCAGTATTGGTCGACGCTGTTCATGTTGAGCACCACGACGCATGCGTGTGATGCTGATGCAGGAGTCAGCCAAAACAGAGTCGGCATTCCGATGCAAATCATGGAAGCGCTGCAATGTGTCTTTAACGTAAACTGCGTAAGAGGGTAGAGAGGAAATTGTAAAATAAAGTCATTATTTTTGTTTTGTTTTTGCACACAAAAAGTATTCTCGTCGCTTCATAACATTAAGGTTGAACCACTTTAGTCACGTTGAATATTTTAACGATGTCTTTACTACTTTCTGGACCTTGAATGTGGCCATTTTGTTGCTTTCTATGGGAGATAAAAAAAATAAAAACAAACTCGGATTTCATCAAAAATATCTTAATTTGTGTTCTGAAGATGAATGAAGGTCTTACGGGTTTGGAACGATATGAGGGTGAGTACTTAATGACAGAAAATAAATTTTTGGGTGAACTAAGTTTTAAGACTGGAGTACACTACACGACCTTTAAAATCTGAACAGATTTTAAAACACTAGGCATCATAAACTTGCCAACTTTGTAAATATTTACAGAGAAAAACTGGGCATCATACACTAAAGGACTGAGGATCACACACAACCAGACTTTCAAATCGTTCCGAACACAACAAACTCACACCGATAACGCATGCCTTGTTGGTAGGAGACACATGACAGATTCACAGGAGATGACCGTAGTAGCAGAAAAAAGGAGCCAAGTGCATTTGGATGGGGTCTTGGGTGGGTAGATGCGGTCAGTATGGACTCTACAGATTCAGCAACATCTCGTTATACATGATATGTGTTCTAAAACCGGCTCAAAATATCAAACATACTCTGACTGGATGGAATCATAGTCCGAAGCTAAAAAATCAGAGTTATCCGATTGCCCAAAATCTGTAGACTGCTGCAGTCTTCAGGCAACTATTTTCAAAAATCTAAGCAAACGTTGTGTAGTGTTATCTAGCCTTTTTGGATTATTTATTTACTTACTTATTTCTTTTTGTCTGTCTACTTGGGCAGCTCAATAGGTATGACATCCAAAATGCTCTCTAGGTAGTGCCCACCATAGGCATTATTCCCAAAAATTCTGTTTAGGTAGGCAGCTCACTAGGGAGGATGCCCAAAACTGTTGACCTGGTAAACCGCTTACTCAGCATGATGCCTAAAGATCATGCCAATGTCTAGGTAGGCAACTCACTATGTTGTCCAAAACTGATGTTTACATGGGCAGCTCAATAGATATAATGCCCAAAAGTTGTTGTCTAGGTAGGCAGCTCACTATAATGTCCAAAACTGATGTTTACATAGGCAGCTCACTATATATGATGCCTAAAATGGTTGTCTAGATAGGCAGCTAACTAGACATGATGCCCAAAAAGTGCTGTCTAGGTAGGCAGATCACTAGCCATGAAATCCAAAAATGCTGTCTAGGTATGCAGCACACTAGTTTTTTGACACTGCCACACTCTTGTGTGGTCTCAGTATTACAACAGACAGGAGCCAACAATATTACATCACTCCAGGAAGTAATGGCTTTTATAAAAACACAGCGCTATTACAGTGGGTTTAAAGTACAAGTGGTTTATTATTACTCACTTGACATGTTAATCTCACTGGTTTTAGGAAGCTATCAGTTTAATCTCATTACGGTTTGCATGGTAGCTATTTTGTGCCGAGAAAGAAAATCAATAACCACAAATGCCTTGATTTTATTCAAAACATGTATAAATAGAAAGTAAGGTCACATGACCAGAATCTCAAAGTTAGTGTAGTCCTCCTATAGTAAATCTCTTTAGATAGAATTATGACAGACTACTCCACCAACCTGCTCTTGACTGAACTCACGCAAAAAGAAGTGAAGGAAAGAAAAAAAAAAGACGCCTGAAAAAGCGAGATCATCTGTGTCTATTATCTGATTGGCTGTCTCCGAAGCCAACTGCATTTCCCACCCCCATGTTTATATGAATCGTTGATCATTTCTCGAGTCCACCCACTGAGAGAGGATTTGTGCCGCGATCGAGCGCTCATGGCAGCTAATGATTATCGCGCGTACCTGCGGAATCATATCGATATGGAAGAGGCTCCGGCGCGCGCTCCGCACACGGGCTCCACGCACAGAGCGCTCATATTCGGCACCCTCGCTGTCATGGGACTGCTGCAGGTCGCGTCGAGTGTGGCGATTTTGTTGCACTTAACCGGTTATCTCCGAGAGGTAAGAAAACTAATACCCCTACTTCATAAACTCTTTCAATACAACAGTTTTACTGCAATTGTCACAGTTTTAGTGGATTAATCTTAAGGTTTTACATGCGTTTCAGCAGTTTTGAGGCCAGGTTAGGTTTAACCTGTTGTGAACTCTGAATGTCAAGCGTTGCAGGACGGTTCAGAGTGTGAAACGCGCCTCTTCTGTGTAAGCGCGTTTGAACATCAGAAGGAGCGCGCGCTCGTTCGCAGAAGCGTCTTGTGCCCACTCAGTGCTTTTTGTACCAAGTGGGGTTTGAACCTAACTTTCAAAAGAATTGTTTCTATATTTTACACGCTGCACGGTTGTTGGAAGTAAAAGTGTGTGACTTAAAAAAAAAAAAAAAGAGAGAATTTGGTCCGTCTAGTTGAGTCACCTTCATCAGGTCTCTAAACTCTGTCATCATTTATGTCGCTCCAACTGTTGGCTTTTGACATTTGATAAAATCAAATTTAAAAAAAGAAATATCAAAAAGCTGTTGTTTTCCATAAATTATTTTTCAGTGATTTAATGTTGGTTTAATTGGTTTATTTAATAAAAAAAGCCTATATTTCGTGGGAATTTGAATCTCTGTGTCACTGCACGCGACACGAATGTTACTTTTGCCTAAGTGTTAAGGTTTATTTTTATACTTAAGTAGTGAGACATTACTGCTACTAATATCACCTCAAAAATATATTGATCATAATGTATGAGATATAGTTTTATTTGTAGATCTCACAGTATTTACTCTGAATGCACGCGCACATGCACGTCATTGTCGTTAAATTTGCTGGTTAGAAAATATTTAAATAGTTTAGTTTTGTACTCTAGGTTTGTTCTGGGATAGCTGTATCAGTCTAAACCAATTGCTGACGCAGGAAATGTTGGTTTTTGGCAATGCTGATTTTCATGAATGTGTTGTTGCTCCAGCACTGGTTTCCTTTTTTCCGCATTTTCCAGAAATCTGGAGAAAACAGACATTGACCAAATATTGTTGAGGGTCTCCCACAAGTGATACAAAGACATACAGTGCCAGTCAAAAAGTTGGACATGTCTGCACATTCTTTTTTCAAATATTTTAGAAAAATATTAACGTTTATAATATTACTATACAATAACACAAATGGATGAATGGGAAATATAGGTAGTGCTATAATGCATGTTGAACAAACCAAAGGTTCTTTGTCTAGATTTCAGATCTGCTTACCCAAGCCAAACATTTACTTAACCAACTTTATGAACTGCATCCTGAGATACTTTTAAAGGGCACTGAACATAATTTCCTGGAATTCAAAAAGTCGGCACTTTGGACTGGTAATGTAGTGTCTACAAAGGACTTATTTTTCCTTTTTTTTCGCTGGCCATGTCAGGTTTGCACTTTCACCCTGGTTCTCCAAAACATTCCCTCTGACTTGATTTGCTCATCTGGTGGTCTGCTTAAATGTTTGGCAGAGCTGCAACACGAATGGGATGCTGAGAAACAGCTCTCACATGTTGTCATGCCCAGATCTCTCTCCTGTAGTGTGAATGCTGTGGAGAATATTATGACATCTTGTTTTATGAGGCTTTGGCCCAAACACAGTGGTGTATGTCGGAGGCTTCTTGTGCGCTGGTGGAGGGCCAAAGAAACAGATGCAAGGCAGGGAAAAAGTTGAATGTCAGTTGTGTTTGGCGTATGGTTCATGGTGTCCTCAGAAATGGATGCAGGGACAATCCTCAACTGAACCAAACCATAAATGATAATGAAATGCTTCTCATTCCTTTTATAGTCCATGGATTTCAAATGCAGTTCAGTTTATCAAAGGAGAGGAATAACATCACACACTGCATCACAAACTGTTGTTACTTGCAGTTACAGAACATTTAGGATTTTTTTGTCAAGAATTTTGCAGTGTATCATATTACTTCCTGACTGAGCACCTGCACCCTTCATAGTTTAAGATGGGTTCTTTACACTCTATTTTTACCTTATGAACTGGTAATCATAGCCCAGGATCTGTGAAATCACTTCCAGAAATGTGGCCAATGTAGAAATCGCAGAAAAAACTTGTTTGTGCTTGTGGATATTGAGGAAGAAAATGCTTCAGTGTTCTTCCTTCTTCAGTAGACTCAAATGCAAATAAGGTTTCACATTTTCTGAACTTAGTTTGAGAGGAGATCTGCGTAATTCTCTGCAATAGATTTTACTATTGTAAAATGTTAGTAAATTTGTTTTTACAAGGGTAGATGTAGTAATGTAATTTTACCACAGGATGTCTGTAAAATAATGGCCAATTCGCAGGGGATAAGAAATCTCAGTAAAACTACCAGAAATGGGAGGGGTAACTCAATTTATGCACCGCTGTTATCTACCTGTCGTCATGTGTGTATCATGTTGCTTCCTGATATCACGTGTGCAAACACACTATGAACAAAAACAAACAAACAAACACTTGAGGATTGTCACAGACTTGTCCCGCCACCTAGAACGCAACTGAATGCTTCTTCAAGCGCCTCCATACTTTAAAAAACAGGAAATTATGGAATATTTACATACATATATTCACAGCTGGTCTATTCGCACGGAAGGTAAAAGTTGCCATAATCTTTACTGGCATTGTCCGTAATGATTATTGAGATGACACAGTCGGATGGGACTAAAATCTCTGAGAAGCTCTGGTAATAATTACTTTACCCCACCTCTTCATGTAAATCTAATCCTGTCCGAATAGGGCTTAATAGTTAAAAAAAAAAAAAAATCCAAAACAGGCAATAAATGAAAGCACCAGTATTGGGAGATTGGTAGAATTTTATGAATGGCAAGCATTCCAATTTTACTGAAGTCAGGAACTTTCTGCAGTGTTCTGCTGGTGCAGATTATATATAGGTCTGCTGCTTATCCATCATTTATAGCTATAATAAGTTAGGTATATATGCAGCTCATTTAAACCCCCTTTTGATAATATTATTCTGTTTTACTGCCCCTGTCAAAGGACATAGCTGAAGAGAATAACCAGGATGTTTTACAAGTTTCTGTCATTACAACTCTCGGAGTGTTTGGCATGGTAATGGATATGACAATGTTGATATGTTTGGTCTTGGCGGAATAGATCTGCTACGCTGCTGTTGTTATTGCTTCTGCTACTGCAGATCAAGTACAGGACTTACTACTGCCAATACATACACAACACGCTGATGTGAGCAAGTAAGACATGCTGCTGCTGCTGTACAATATAACATACATGAATTACCTGTAGCAGATCTATAAAGGTGGAGCTGGGGAAGGGGGAGGGTTTCTGAAAGCGCGCTGCAATTGCTACAGCAAATGCTGACCGAGTATTTGAAGGTTGAGCAGCGAGCTCATTGGTTACTGATACTGCAGGAACCAATCAGTTGTGCCCTATAAAGAATGATGTGATTGCAATCAGATTGAGTTAAAGGGTTAGTTCACCTAAAAATGAAAATTCTGTCATTTATTACTCACCCTCATGTCATTCCAGACCCGTAAGACCTTCGTTCATCTTCGGAACACAAATTAAAAACATCAATAAAATAGTCAACATGCTTGTTAGGAAGCAACGAGAATATTTTTTGTGTGCAAAAACAAAACAAAAATAACGACTTAATTCAATACATTCGTTTCTCCCCTGACATTCTATTACTCTATTTACGTTGCAGCACTTCCTGGTTATACGTCAGAACGCTGGCTCATTATTGGCCGGCTCCTGCATCAGCATCACACGCATGCGTCGTGCTGCTCACGTGAACAGCGTCGGCCAATACTGTGCTGGCGTTCTGACGTAGAACCTGGAAAGCGTCTTACGGGTTTGGAACGACACAAGAGTGAGTACTTAATGAAAGAAATGTTTGGGGGAACTAACCCTTTGAGGACCTATCAGCCTGCGCCATCTAGATTTTCGTGACAGAACTTTGTATTAGCTCACACATAATTGGATAAAGTCATTCTTTTATCACTTTTGTTCTTTGGGCATGTCAAGCACAGTTAAATGCCTCTATAAAAATGATGCTGCTTTCCTGTTAGTTCATTAAAAGCATGTAGTGGTACCTGTCCAGCTGGATGCATTTGTGTAACTGAATTGTGTTTGTTGTTTTTTACAGGTCGACCTTGCCTCAGCCCAGCAGAGTCCTAATGAGGTGAGCTAATAAACTTCAAAAGATGAGTTTTTCTGATGTTTGTGTGCTTTGGCTCAGACTCACAAACCGCATCAGTTTGCAGAAACATTCTTTTCCTCATTTTACACAACACAGTTTGAGCTTTGGAATCTTTTGAAAGAAATGCAATGATTACACCTTAAATCTCATTTGATCCTAACCCTGACCCTTAGTGTTTAGACCAGTTTATATGCTTTTTGAGGTTGTTTTGAGTTGATAGTTGCTGTTCAATGATACTCGACATATTTGACACTCAGAATTATTTCGGGAGGTGATGGGATGGGGTGTGATGGCAGTTGTAACACATTATTTGTGTAGCTTTTTAACATTTTTAAATAGTCTGCAGCCGAGCCATTAACAGGAGTGTGGGCAGTGGGCCCTCATTTGAGGATGCTGGATTGCTGTATTTATAACATAAATTACTGCTTTATTTGTTCAGAAATGGAAGTTATTTGTGTATTGTTCTTTTTATATTTTTAGTATACTACAGCAAAACTACAGTGCTTCCAGTAGGCTATTTTATGGAGCTGTCAACACTGGAAACTCCGAACACCCCATGCATATATGAAACTATGTTATTAAATTGTATATAAAATGATTTTATTTATAAGTTTTGTACTTGTTTTTTTCCGTTTAATGCACCTGATTCTGAATATTGCTTCATTTAAGCTGTCTACACTTTTACACAAAGTAAATAAAACAGTTTCCTTTCCCGATGGGGAACCAACTAATCACTTGCACCCTCCAAGAGGCGGCTTCTACTAAAAAGTCCTTTGGGCTAATTTGACATTCATTCTTAGCATTATAGGCATTTCACGTGCTCATATAGCATAGCATTTCCTCCTATTAGCAGCACAAAGACATTCAAAAACGATGACCTGCATATAGTGTTTATTTGACTGATAGAATGTGCTTCTTGCATTAATTGTGCCAATTCCATTGTTAAACATAGGTTCTGCATTGGTATTTTGCAAAAAATTAGTTTGTTTACAGACAAGGATAAACACACCACAGAATACTATGGTTGCTGTAAAACATTTCTTTAATCATGATGGTGTAGTCGCTTGTGAAAAGTTCAAGCCAAAATCCCAGGAACTTTTCTTTGTCAGGAACTCGGTTTGGATATTTAACCATGTCTCGTGGCTACAGGCAACTGAATTACAAATGACCTGCTTAAACATCTATATATGGTCCGAGTGGATGCAGTTCTCCTGTTCGCCTGTGCATAGATTGGAATTTGAAGAGTTTGGAAACAACATTTGGTTGCGGTTTAGATATGGATTTGCCACAATTAATATCAGAAACTGTAATGAGAGATCAGAGGAGACATAAATTGTGTTGACTTTAGTTCATAAATGTATTTACACACTTTTACAGTCTTTTGAGGTTGTGAATGCTTGTTATATTATGGCTATAATGCTATATACAATTTCTATTCATGATCTTCTGGGCTTTATGAAGCATTTTTCTGGCTTGCTTTGCCAGGTCATGATAAGTATACTGTTTTTATCATTAGCCTGGGACAACTTATTAAGTGTTTAAATATGTTATATCTTGTTTTTTTTAATACTGCTTAAATGCAATTTAGTTTGAGAGCGTGTTTATACTGGCCTACTTTGTTTGCGGTGTACCAAAGTTCTTAAGAGGGTCAGAGCATGGAACAAAAACCAAAACTCGGCACTTGAAAGGCCTAATTATTATGTTTGTTTGTTATTTGATGCTAGTCTTGGACAAAATGCTTAATATTATAATATTTAGATATTTAGATCATATTTCATAAATATAGCTTTTACTTGGGCCTTAATTTACTACCACTTATATAAATCTCTTTGTGGTATGATACTTAAAATGATGACATATTCCCATATACCCACAAATCAGACTAGATTTCACACAGTTAAAGTTATTCAAGTGTATTCTATCCAGTGTTTTCCTGAATCGCTGGATTTGCTGGATTGTTGGCTTCATATTAAAGACACCTTGCAATTTGAATACCTTAGCAGACATTTTATACTTTCTGATTTGTTCGTTTTTTCAAAAGACGCTTGAGGCATAGAGAACATTTCCTTCATAGCTGAGCAAGTGAAACTGCAAAGAGGAAACAGTACAACAAAAGAATTATTACCTGTTATGTTGGTAATGTTCTTGCATCCTGGTCTCCTCTGCATATTCATATTTTTTTATTTGATTTGATTTTATTGCCATTACCTATCATGCACGGTGCACATATATGAAGACTTCTACCACATCCTTCCAATCCGAGTAAAGGTCACATTAGGGAAATTTCAAGAGCATGCATTGTCCATTATCAGTAGTGTAGTCAATGTAATGCATGAAACACAACTCACAAAGAAGTTAGTTTCTAACCAAGCAGCTTTCTGTTGGTCAGCTCGGAGAATTCACATAACCAGAATCAGAATCAGAAAGAGCTTTACTGAACCTAATGCAAAATTCGCATCGAGGAAATCTTTCACCCTCATGCAAAACTCCTAATCATGTGGATTACTTTTGAAATAACTGGATTTTACCCATGAAAATGGTAAAGGTTAGTTCACCCAAAATGAAAATTCTGTCATTAATTACTCACCCTCATGTCGTTCCAAAACTGTTAGACTTTTGTTCATCTTCGGAACACAAATGAAGATCTTTTTAATCAAATCTGAGAGCTTTCTGTCCCTCCATTGACACCCTACGCAACTACCACTTTCAAGCCCCAGAAAGGTAGTAAAGATATCATTAAAGTAATCCATATGACTCCAGTGATTTAACCTCAATTTTATGAGGTTAATCACGTAATCTCCAACGTGAGTTCACATTTAATGTTTTGTTAAAAAGACCTTTCCGAAGATGAACGAAAGTTTTACAGGTTTGGAACGACATGAGGGTCAGTAATTAATGACAGAATATTCATTTTTGGGTGAACTAACCTTTTAAGCCACTGCTTCTCAACTGGTTTGGCCATGGGACACACATCTTCCCATGGTCATTAAGCCGCAATCCAAATTCTTTAGGAATTTGAACCTGAATATTTATTTCTCAAAAACGGTTTTCACACGCACAAGTACCATTCCACTTTACTTAACATACACATAAATTATAAGAATATCACTAAAGGTGAGGCTATTAAATAGCAGTCCCAAACTAGTTGTTAATAGAATAAAGTTAGTAAGTTGGTATGAGCCACCACAGTCATCGAAAATATAGAAAATAACACAAAGTGGAAAATAGTGGTATTTTGGATTAAGGTTCAGTTACCATGGTAAATACACAATACTAACATGAACTATTAATAAAACATATTGACACTGATCCTGATGAATAAAACGAGCATCATACTTGCATGTCAATCCTTCCAAGCTAACACACAATGTACCAGTTGCATAGTTTATTGGTACTTTTTGGTAGTTTTCATGACTTACTAATTGACAACAAAACTACAACGTTGCAACGCTCATGATTTCTTTGACTCTTTACATATAGTGAAATGATATACAGCGTGCGCCTCCACATTTGTACAGACTAACATCTGACAGGACAGTAAAGTTCATTTTTCACAGTTACTGTTTACTTATGCTCCGTTGATTCCATGTCATAATTACCGTAGTCTCGAGATGACAACACGTGATGTTATATTTGGAGCTATTCACATCCTACAAGTACAAGTACAAGTAGGAGCTCTCCAGAAATTCCCATCTTACAAGCTGTATTTAAGAGCTCTACAAGGACATGAATGCTTTTACTAGTTGAAATCTCGTAATTACGGGTAATTATAATATGGCATGAACGCACCTTTAAACTGCGTTTGACAGAAGAGTCAACAGCTTTCACCTATGTCTTTCAAAATAAGTCTTGCATTTTTAACTACACTCTCCACAAACCACTCAAAACAGTCTTGAAATCCACTTTTGGGTTGAGAAACACTGCCTTAAGGAATTTTTAGGCCGATGCAAACAATGTTCATCTCAACCAGCCCAATGCTACAATGACTTTGAGAGCATAACTAACTGTTTGTTCAACAAATGGAAGTTCTGGAAACCTGTCATTTATTTAGTGGCGCTAGTGACAGAAATAATTTTTATTTAACTTTTGGTAACAAAGCACATACTGGCAGAGTCATGAGATCCAGTTCGAGAAATGTAGCAATGTAACCAATATTCTGAATTCTGCTGCTTGTGTGAAAAAAGGAAGGACACATGTGGTCACAACAGTGTGTTTCCTTTTTCTTCTTTGAATGAGCAAGAATAAAATGAGCTGTTAAAAACAAATGCAGTGCAGTAGAGGATTAATGTGTCATATATATGAGGAATGTATACCTTTCCACCACTTCAAGCTACTCAAGCAACTGTAGATCTAGCCACTCTGAAATATCATTGGTCCAAAATCCTACTTCTCATAACTCTACATTAAAAATCTACAATAAACATCAAATATCCAATGCTTAAGGCATGTTCACACTAAGAACGATAACTATGAAGAAAGCAATAACGGTAACTATATTAGCATTCACATCAACACATGATAACGTTCTGTTTATTCTGAGCGCTCTGCAATTTTGTTGTCTGCCACTTTAAATGCTCGAGCTCTTTAAAGCAGGGTGGATTCTGATTGGCTGTCAATGTGTTTCTCGTTCATTAGCTGAAAAAAAAAAAAAAAATCGCACTGAAAGTGATTCCAATGATTTAGTTTTTCCATGCCGAACTCTGCTATTCTTTAATATTTAGAATCATTTTTCAAAATTATATCTTTATTGTTATCATTATCGTCCTTGGTGTGAATGGGCCTTTATTCTGTACATTTGGTTTCTTATTGGAGTCTGCATGATCATAAGAATCTGCTTTGTGATTGATGGATTCAGTAAGTCATTAATGTGTTTGGTTGTTCTTTCTCAGGAAATGCACAGTGAAACTTTAATAGCCGATCCAATCAAAAGTTTTAAGGAGAAGAAGGAAAAATGTCGACAAAAAAAGGATACACGCATGCCATCTGCTCACCTTCCTATCAAGACGCCCACAAACTTTTCTACCAGTAAGCATAAGCTGTTTATTTCAGAATCACATGACATGGTTGTCAGAAATGTTTCCTGAAATTTTAGACACTTGTGACTTAAAAAAAACTGAGTTAAACCTAAATTAAGTGATCTTGATGTAATGAATATCCATATTAATACCATGTTACTGGTGCTTTTGCAGAAGATCGAAATGATTTAACCATGATCCTCTGGGATGATTTTCATGGGTCGAATTTGAAGAAGATGAAATACCGTGACGGGCGAATTTTAGTGGATGAGCCCGGCTATTACTACGTATATGCCAAGACCTGCTTTCGATATGCTGAGGTACACGACAGGGACAAAGAGGACGTCAGCAATTTACAGCTGTTTCAATACATTTTCCACGAGAAGCACACGCAGTCTGTAATCAAGCCTGTTATCCTTACAAAAAGTGGCGGCACACTGCAGTGGAACATTGCGAATTACAACATGTACTGCGTGGAGCAGGGCAGAGGTGTCCAGTTGACTAAGGCAGATGGTGTTTTTGTCAACGTATCCAACGCATGGCTGCTGGACCCTGCAGCTGAAGGGACATATTTTGGTACTTTTAAGATAAGCGATTGACTTGCATCTTTTTTGCTACTGAACGTGCACATTTTGCAACCTTACGAACTATTTCGAAGTGATTATGAACCACTGAGCACTTGTTTTTGATCACTGACCTTTGAATTTTTGTTCAATATAGAAGATATTTAAGGGCACCTTAACACTTCTCAGTCGTACCGATACTGGCAATAGGTATCAGTCCAATATTGGTACTCATGCTCTTAAAATGCTCCAATACCCACAACCATGCAGCGAATCGCAGCGGTGGAATTATGCTGGACAGTCCCAGTAAAGTACGCCAAATCGCAGTAGTCTGCTGCGACCTCCACAACAGAGGAAAAACATACGAACTAAGTGATCAAATTTAGTTCAAAATGTAATATACGCAATACGAACTTCTTGTTCATTGAAGTGTTTTATAAAAGCAATATCACATTTGCGGCTTTAGCCGTTGTGACGTTTTGTTATCAGTGAGTATACCAAAAGGGAACAGCCTTAAGAGTGTAATAAAAGACGACATATCAGTGCATCGCTAGTTTAAGAGATTTTACATTAAACTTTTCATAATCATCACATTGATTGGATCAGAATGTAAGAACAGAACTGTCCAAATACCATGAAATGTTTCTAACACAATGTTAAAATGATAGCTACAGCCTATGGGAAGGTTTCTTTTGGATCACTGAAAGAATAATTGATTGAACTCGATGTCAAGGATGTCAAGGAAATTTGAATTGTGCCAAACTGGTGAACAAGTACTGCCTGTCTCATCAAGAATATGTACTGATGCTTTACTGATTGATGATTTTCACTGTCGGATGTTTAGAGCTTCCTTTCAGATGATATTTTTAAAATATCAAAATTTAAAATTTCTTGAACAAAACGTATACAAACATTCAACAAAAATCAAGGCAGCTGGACTGTCTTTGAGAAGCGATGTGCAGAACCAAACTGAGTTTGGTACGCTCTAATTTAATTTTGTTTTTAATGCACTAAGTGTATTTATTTATTTTCAATAATGATGGAATGTTTGTAAAATGTTCTGTCTGTTGTACAGTTTTGTACAGTGTAAATAATTGCCTTTAATCCATTCTTCAAGAGGTTTTGGACGAAGGGCATTGACTTTAGGTCTGTTATTCATGCGCTTTTGTCCCAGGCACAGGGCTCCTGTTTAAAGCTTAAATGGTTTGGTTTCTCACTAGGAAACTTTGTATTTAAGAATAATTAATTTGACAATTCTGTGTGCAAATGTTTATGGACAGCAGAATATATTGTTCCAAACCCAAAGCAAACCTAAAAATGTTAAAGATTTTTTTTTTTCATATGTTAGCAAAAGTTCTGTTTTATAATGTTTATTTATACTATTCTGCCTAATAAAGATACTTTTCTAAATAAAATACTAATTCGTTAATGAAAATGCTTCATTTGATAATGTGCCATATTTACCATGTTTCCCATGCGGTTCCATGTTTCCACCTCCTGAGGCCTTCACCTAAGCATTCGTAGTTTACATATGCGTTAAGTCTATTTTCATATTACCTCGACAAAGAAAAAGTACAGGCAGTTCCCAGCGTTAACTGGCTCTTCTCTAGATGTGACAGCTAAAAGTAAATGTTTGGTCTTTCCTTTCTTTGTGGTATTGTCAAGCAAACGGGTGAATTACACTGGCTGTGGGGTAGGAACATGGTCATCCTTAAAATAATATCCACACATTAGTGGCGGTTGTTTTAGCCTCTAATTCACTGCAGATATTTGGACCATAATTTAGCTTGGACTTAGTTGCTGAGAGAATAAAAGCAGGAGAACCAAAACAAAACGGTGTCCCATTGTGTATTTCTCAAGTCTAACTCAAGTTAGCAGATTCATTTGAGAGGAACTCGCAGCGTTATAGTGCTTGTCACTCAACACAGCCAACCATTAAAAGCACTGTGGTCTGTGAAAATCCAAGTGTGATGGAAATGGCCACATATGAAGTTTGACCACAATATTGCAATTGTTAAAAAAAAGAAAAAAAAGGGTCAATGACAAATAAAGAAGTCTAAATAAAAGAAGAAAAGGATAAGATGTTTTGAAAAACATTCAGTTATGCTTTTTTTAAAAGGTGACCATGTTACAGTGTAATTATACATTTAAGTACGGAGTAATAATAATTAACTTCATGTACTTATTAAAGAGTTAGGATTAGATTTGGTTTAGGGTTAGTTGCATGTAATTATGCATAATTTGTAGTTATTACTACAGTAAGTGTAACAAGGACACTAAAATAAAGTGAAAACAAAAACACTTTTCTAAAATAATTGTAATAATGTAATGACAATAAAATAGGAAAAATAATGTCTTTGCACTTTGAATATAAATGTACACAATTAAATAACATTTTTAAAATTATTTTTCATTTTTTTTGTTCAAATATTTTTGATTCATGGGTATTTTTATTTTAATATTCTAACTTTTAATAAAACAACTATAAAATATGTATATTTGAACCAATATTTTTTCAAGAATTTCCTTTTTAAAATTGAGTTTTTGCTCCAAATAATACTACAGACCCGGTTTCATTTTGAATGCTAGCACAGCAAACTTTGCTCTGTCCCTAAAAGTTTCATTTTTTTGGAGCAATTACATTTCTCAATACTTTCTTGGCACACGTGGGGTACCATAAAAATGTCAGGATGCTTGCCAACTGTACTGCACACACATTCTGGCTTTATGTCCCCTATATAACATGTGGGCTCTGCTTCAGTGGAATTGGGTTTTGTTTTGTTTTTGTCTTTTCTTTTTTTCTTTCTTTTTAGACTTTATTGTTTGCATGTGTAAAAATAAAGGTTTCGGGTTACTGGTTTTCAAAGACAAAAACTTAGCATTGCAGCTGAACTGATTGTTTAAAGTTTTTGTTTCAAGACAGCTGAATAGTCTATCCATTATCTTCTCATGCAGCCATATGTGTGAATGTCGGTCCATTTACAGCTCAGTCTATACGGCACATACTTCACCATAACACATTTCTGTGGCCATCAGATGTTAGCAACCTGGTGTGAAAGGTAATGGGCTTGATGTGGAATGAAACGTTTTGTGACCAAATTGTGCTTTTGTAAGCATATATCACAGGCATTGATATATTATTAGATTAGCTATAACTCCGAGTGCCTCATTTAATGGGATTCTGTGGTGAGAGGGAAATAGCTTCAAGGTTAGATTTATGGAGCAGCTGGGAGCTTTGTTATGCACATTAAAGTTGCTTAGCAATTTGCACGCTCAAGCATTCTTCCTTTGCTGACTAAGCTTCACCAGTTGTTTTTACTGGGTGGCACGGTCTACATAGCCCTCTGACAAGACAGACTGAATATTAACATCTTTAACATGGTAACAATACACAGCTATGCTGATGTTACACTATGTTTGGAGAACTACAAGATATGTGATAGTTGGCTATTGACATCATTAGCAAAAATGAAAATGGCTAAACCCATTACAACCTACTGCACAAATAAATAACATATATACGCAAATAAAATTTCTCAAATAAGCACCAATACAAAAAAAAAGCCCCCTGCTGATGTCCGCTTGTGTTTCCACAGGTTTCAGGACCTTGGACAGCACAATTACAATCAATGTCCAAATTTATCAGAGTAGACAGTGGCCACTGCAGATGACCCAGTCACATGACCATGCACGTGTTCATGCCAAGTACCACATTTGATCAAAGCAGAACATACAAGTACTACTTAGTCACAATGTTTAAAGACATGATGAAAAAATAGTAGTAATAATAACGGATTATTGATAAAGAAAAAAATGTTTCTATGCATTTGTTGTTGATTGGATGGAGGCAGACCTAAATGCGAGCTTGTAGTTGACTGTAATAAAGGGGCGGGTTTAAGCGTACTCACTGATTGGAGAAGTCCTGCATGCATCAACAAAGAGAAGTCTGTCATTTCACTGGAAGTTTCAGTTATGATATGATTAAACATTACAAGGTCAAAACATTAAACAAAGAAAGAAACATGCAAAATTTGTTCACAGTAATATCAATGACATGAATTTAGCAAGTAGATAGGGTGAATTTTCAATTCATGCTGACTTTAATGCAGGCAATATTAAAATTGTATAAAGAAAAAAAAATGAGTGTTTTAATTATTATAGTATGGCAAATTTAAAGGAATAATAATAATTAAAAAAAACAAAAAAAAAAACAGGTAAAGATGTCATACAGATGTTACATTTAAAAAGACGGAGCTGTTATGACCTCTGTTATCAGATGAAAAAACATAATTTGAGCACCAAACAGGAAGGGTTGAGGTTGAGAATAGGGAATACCCTGCTGACTCATATGAAGTGATCTTAACCCTTTGTGATGAGATTACATATCTTTAAAAAAGTCTCTGTGTTTCTGAGGTCATCAGTTTATATATGGATTGAAAAATGTTCAGTCTAACCAGCCATTTCTCTAGATCTCATATGAGCTTGTTTAAGTAGATGTGAACACTGGTTAAATTATAGAGTTCTGTAATACCTGGAGGGAGCTGTCCTTTAGCATTCCCATTCATCTCAATGGTAGCTGCATGGCTGTAGCATGCATTTCTGGAAACATGTAACCTGGGTACTTTTTTTTGTCCTTATTTTTTTCTTTAAAAAGCAAACAAAGATCTTAACCGAAGAGAATGAGGCCAATTCATAAACATTAAAAAACGGTTTCAATAGTATAGCTACAAGACAAACAATATGTGATTTTAATGTACACTTTGTTTTCAGTGTAAAGTTATATCCATAATGTCGTTAACCATAACCAATAAAATTTATGTAAAAATGACAACTCAAATAATACACATTTGAACAGAAAAAAATATGTAAGTGGTTTGATAAAATCACAGGCTTTGCATTTCTGCTTTTAAGTCCTCCAAAAATAGGTACCTCACCGTAACGTTGTTTTCTGCTTCTTTTTTTAAAGAGATGAGTCAAAAATTATATTTTGAGATAATCAAAAATCATGTCACAAATGCTGTCACCTAAGGTTAATTTGCATTAATCCCAGAACATAGTTTAGTTCTAGTTCCAGTACCTGTTCCCTTTGTTCCCATTTTCCCGCCACTAGTTAGTTCCTTGGTTACTGATTGTTATGCACCTGTTTCAGTTTATGTTGATTAGCCTCCCTTGTGTATTTAAGCCTTCAGTTCTCACAGTTCTTTTTTCTGTGTTGATTGTTGTTTGAGTTTACATGTTTGTTTGATTTATTTCCTGTGTGGTGAGCATTCTAAAGTGTTATTATTAAAGACTGTTCTTACTGGATTCTCTTGCATCATGCGATCATTGCAACCACCTGTTTGGGACAAACACATGCTAACTAGACAGATCTTGTCCTATTGACGTCACACCAGGGTCTCCCTCGCTCACTGTTCTCCAGAATTCTAATTGTGCACACCTGTCCCTCATCCACCCTTATGTGTACAGTACAGTCCAAAAGTTTGGAACCACTAAGATTTTTAATGTTTTTAAAAGAAGTTTCGTCTGCTCACCAAAGCTACATTTATTTAATTAAAAATACAGTAAAAAACAGTAATATTGTGAAATATTATTACAATTTAAAATAACTG
Organism: Anabarilius grahami; assembly: GCA_003731715.1. Lineage (NCBI taxonomy): Eukaryota > Metazoa > Chordata > Actinopteri > Cypriniformes > Xenocyprididae > Anabarilius > Anabarilius grahami. The sequence continues at coordinate 855,248 of RJVU01004028.1, read as the reverse complement.
TGTACTATTTAAATATATTTGACAAAGTAATTTATTCCTGTGATGCAAAGCTGAATTTTCAGCATCGTTACTCCAGTCTTCAGTGTCACATGATCCTTCAGAAATCATTCTAATATGCTGATTTGCTGCTCAATAAACATTTATGATTATTTTCAATGTTGAAAACAGTTGTGTACTTTTTTTTTTCAGGATTCCTTGATGAATAGAAAGTTCAAAAGAACAGCATTTATCTGAAATACAAAGCTTCTGTAGCATTATACACTGGGGTCAGTAAGAATTTTTATTTTTATTTTTTTGAAAAGAAATTAAAGAAATGAATACTTTTATTCAGCAAGGATGCATTAAATCAATCAAAAGTGGCAGTAAAGACATTTATAATGTTACAAAAGATTAGATTTCAGATAAACACTGTTCTTTTGAACTTTCTATTCATCAAATAATCCTGAAAAAAAATATTGTACACAAATATTTTGTACAATTGTACACATTAAATGTTTCTTGAGCAGCAGATCAGCATATTAGAATGATTTCTGAAGGATCATGTGACACTGAAGACTGGAGTAATGATGCTGAAAATTCAGCTTTGCCATCACAGGAATAAATTACTTTGTGAAATATATTCAAATAGAAAACAGTTATTTTAAATTGTAATAATATTTCACAATATTACTGTTTTTACTGTATTTTTAATTAAATAAATGTAGCCTTGGTGAGCAGACGAAACTTCTTTTAAAAACATTAAAAATCTTAGTGGTTCCAAACTTTTGGAGATACCAAACCTACTATTAATAGCAAAGGAAGAAATAAATCAGTCTCTGAATTAGTCTGAGGGAATGAGCATCACTATTTCAGCTATAGGTCTGATGAACAATTTTGACCCTTCCTTGTCCACAACCTTGATCTCAACCTTTCGAACTCTTTCATCTTTGCTCTAATGATACACCACAGAGGCCACCGGTTATGTTTGGACTGGCTGTCTCTCATGAGAACTATATTGCCCTTTGTGACATCTTGCCTTTTTGATTGCCACTTCTTTCTAGGTTGCAGTGTGGAGATATTGCTTCTGCCACCTGTCCCAGAAGGTAGATGCTATATTTTGGACCTGTTTCCACTGTTTCTTGTTGAGGTCGGCACGGTCAAACTCGCCAGGTGAGCAAGGTCAAAGGAGTGAGTATAAAGGGATCCTCGGGGTCCATAGAAACTGGCACCAAAGGTCTGGAATTTATAACAGCCATCACCTCTGCCATGAATGTTGTGAGAACCTCATGAGTGATTCGGGAAGGTCCCAGCTGAAGCATCATTGAGCCCAAGATCTTCCGAGTTATTCCAATCACTCGTTCCCACACCCTGCCCATGTGGGAGGCATTGGGAGGGTTGAAGATCCAAGAACATCCTTGTTCCACAAGAAACCTTTTCACTTCAGCTTCATCCAAGTTGGAGGGGATGTTCAGTTTTCTGCATGCTCCTACAAAATTAATTCCCCGAACTGAGTGTATCTGCTTTACTGGACCACGGATGACAATGAAGCGTCTCAAGGCGTTTATGAATCCAGATGTTTCCATATTCTCTATTATCTCAATATGGACAGCTCTGATGGTCAAACAGGTGAACAACACTGCCCATCTCTTGTCGTTTGCGAGTGCGACAAGCAAAAATGGACCAAAGACCAAAAACATCGGTCCCCACATATGTAAAGGGAGGCTCTGTGTTGACCCTGTTCATGGGTAGATTGGCCATTTTCTGTACTTCGGTTCATCAACACAACTTTCGTTCGGCAAATCACACACTCAAAGATAAGGGAACAAATGCATTTTTTGGCTCCTACAATCCAAAAGCCTGCCATACAAATGGCGCCTTCAGTGAAATGTCTCCCTTGATATTGAGATTGCTTATGATAATGTCTTACTATCAAGGTTGCAATGTGATGTCATTGTGGAATAATGATGGGATTGCTCTCATTGAATCCAACGTTCGTTTGAGACACTTCCCGAACTCTCATAAGTCCATTCTCATCTATGAGGGGATTTAGTGTAAAGAGAGGACTGTTCTTCGAGATATTCCTGTTATCCTCAATGCATCGGAACTCTTTGTGAAAGCTTCTTGTTGCACAGCATGATTGATGGTATTTTTAGCTTTACTCAATTCACTCACACTATATGGTTTAGAACAGTGATGCCATCCTTTACAATTTCCTGCATCATTGGCTGGTTCTCTTTTATAAGTCTGTATGATGTACATTAGACATGCCATGGCCCGGAGAAGTATTTTCCAATTGGAGAAATGTTTGAAACGTTCTGAGCCCAGCTGACTGTGCTTTGTTTTGGTAAAGAATGCTGCTACCTCAGGACGGACTTCTACATCTGCTGTTGGATCAACAAGGTCAAACGAGCCTGAGGTGAGGTATGTCTTGCAGCTCCAATCAGGACTCAAACTTCTGAGATAAGCTACAACTGCTATAGCTAAAACAGAGGCATCTGCAAAGATGCAAAGCTCTCTTTGAGAAGCTTCTGAAAGGGAATCTTTAGTATAATGCCTAGATACCTGGAGATGTTGAAGCTCTTGAAGGGAGTCTTTCCATTGTTGCCAAGGTCCCGACTTCTCGAGGCAAAAGCGCATCCCAGTCATGTGACTCGGTCATGACAAACTCTGCCTCAGCCTCTTTCGCTGTTTGTCTAAGGCCAAAAATCGATACGGCAGGAGAAGGACTGTTACCGAAGATATGAACCTTCATTCTGTACTTGATGATGTTCTTCTCTGGGTTGTTATCTTAATACCAGAAGAATCTGAGAAGGTTTCTATCCACTGGCTTGACTCAGAAACAATGAAACATCTGTTGTATATCCATAGTGATAGCTACTATTTCCTTTCTAAAGTACAAGAGCACACCTAGGAGTCCGTTGTTGAGATCTGGACCTTTCAATAGTCCGTCATTTAGCGAGAGACCATCATACTGACAGCTTGAATCGAAGACCACTCGGATCTCTTCTGGCTTCTTTGGGTGATAAACTCCGAAAAGAGGCAAATACCTCTTTGGGTAGCCTCACCACTTAAGCAGCAAGATGAGCATTGGTATTTGCCTCTATTTACTTTATGATGTCTTTTCCCAACAGCATCATGATTGGAGCTTCCAGGTCAATTTCCGGGATCTGTCCTGCAATACCCTTCAGATGTGGATGGTGAAGAGCAACTTGCGGGGTGGGTATCTCGGAGCGATCATCTGGAATGTTGTCACACTCTATTAAGGTAGGTAGAGAATGAATGACTTGAGCATCAATGGAGGCCACTTGAAACCCATGTGTTCTCATCCCGCGCCTTTGGGAAACCCCAGCACAGGACTTAGCACAGGTAGTAGGAAGAACGGTCACAATCTACGTCAAAAACATCAAAGAATTTCGATCTCACCAATGATCTGTAACTTTGATCATTAATGGCGTAAACTCTAATAGCTTTCTCCTGCTGGCCACTTGGAAACAGTGAGATGGGACAAATCATGGAGCAAGTTTTGCCACCCAATTTGCTACCACTGTGCATTTATTAGACACATCGCCCTCAGAAGAATCTTTCTTTTCCCTGCCATAGTCTTTAGTGGTAGTGTGACCTTTAGCAGACCTATCGACAGGTTTTGGGTGCAAGACAGAGCAAAATGTGATGTTAATGCTACACATTTAAAGCAAATCCCATTTTGCTTCAAAAAGGCCTTCCGGTCTTCAATGGATTTCTCTCTAAACCCATGACACTTGTTGAAAGGATGTGGTTTCTTAATGTATTGGACAGAATTTTGTCAAATAGCTCCTTGTCTCCTTGAGCTTCTCCACCTGTAGACCTCTCAGGAGAGATGTCCGTTTTGTTAAATGAAATGGATGCTCTGTTAGTGTTTCTGGAATGTTCTGGCTTTGAATGTTAAGCTTGAAGTGGAAAGGCAAAGCTAGGATCATTCTGCATACTAGCTTGTTCTATGACAAAGTTAAGAAGTACAGAAAAGGGAACTTTGTGTTGTTGTTTAAACTTATATAGTCCAGAGTCATCCACTTATTTTATAAGCTGAAAGGTAGCTTTTGCACTATGCTGGCTATGCCACGTGCAGTGTCCAAGCAAGCGAGACCCAGAAGGACTCCCTCAGATTTTGCTACTAGAAGCTCCAGGAGTAGGTCTCCTAATTCTATGAAACTCTCTGAGTTTCTTCCACTCTTTATGCAAAATCTTTGGGAAAGTCTCTAATCTTCTGAGTAGTGAGCTTTTGACGACTACGGGTGCCCTAAAGCAATCATCTAATAGTTCCCAAATCATCAAATGACCTCTGTCAGGGTTTTCCACATGCACCGCTCTGATACGTTTTGCTTGCTCAAAAGATCCATCTCCTCCTTAGCTGTGAGATTGAGATCATTAATAGCAGTGAAGAATGATGCCTTCCATGCTCTGTAATTCTTGGGGCCTGTGGAAATGTTTCCTTGTCTCGCCATGAATCTGATGAGGTTAGATACGTCTTGATTCTCATCATTGTTTGCCTGAGGAGTGCGGTTGCGAAGTGGAACATGAAGAGGTGGAGTTTGAGCACATGACTTGACCCATGGATAACTGTGAGCATTTATAGCCGTATCTGCTGGCTGCATGTTGGAGTGCCAGTAAGCGTGCGTTGATAAGTGGCTGAGATCGTCAGGTGGTCTTACAAAAGCGAAGTAAGGATTCTGTCTGTTCTTAATGGAGGGAGAAAGCTTTACTCTCTGTGATGGCTTGGATTCATATTCATCTGGCAAGGGGGCATATCTGATAGACTCCTCAGATTGTTCATCTGGGATATGCATTTCAGGGTCAACAACATTCTTTGAGACTTCGTAATATCTAAAGTCTTTGCCTATATCGAGAGCCTCAATCTCATATGGTGGCAGTGGTAGCAGTTCAGTCGGTGTGGGTGGTGGCCACAAATCTTCTAAGATGGTGGATGGATTGAGCTGTGCATTAGCTTGATTTTGTACATACTCTTTAGTTCTTTATGTAGTGGCATGGGACTCAGATCTGTATTTACTGTATGATTTACATCTTGATGCTTTGTCGCTGCTTAATGCTGTTGATAAAGCTTCGGCTTTGGCCACTGCCATAGTGGCTTCCTGTTCGACATCCACCACTGCTAATTGTGCCTCTAAACATGCCCTCTCTGCATCCAAACATGCCCATTGCATCTTTATCTGCATTTCCTTCTCTGCATATTTAACTTTAGCTTTGGCTTCTTCGGCTTCAGCAAGGACTAAAGCAACAGCAGGGCTAACACTTGAGGTCTTTGAGCGTTTAGAGGATGTTAAATGTTACCCCATATTGACAGAAAAACACAGAATTGTTGACATTTTTGCAGATTTATTAAAAAAGAAAAACTGAAATATCACATTGTCCTAAGTATTCAGACCCTTTGCTCAGTATTTAGTAGAAGCACCCTTTTGATCTAATACAGCCATGAGTCTTTTTGGGAAAGATGCAACAAGTTTTTCACACCTGGATTTGGGGATCCTCTGCCATTCCTCCTTGCAGATCCTCTCCAGTTCTGTCAGGTTGGATGGTAAATGTTGGTGGACAGCCATTTTTAGGTCTCTCCAGAGATGCTTAATTGGGTTTAAGTCAGGGCTCTGGCTGGGCCATTCAAGAACAGTCACGGAGTTGTTGTGAAGCCACTCCTTCGTTATTTTAGCTGTGTGCTTAGGGTCATTGTCTTGTTGGAAGGTAAACCTTCGGCCCAGTCTGAGGTCCTGAGCACTCTGGAGAAGGTTTTCGTCCAGGATATCCCTGTACTTGGCCGCATTCATCTTTCCCTCGATTGCAACCAGTCGTCCTGTCCCTGCAGCTGAAAAACACCCCCACAGCATGATGCTGCCACCACCATGCTTCACTGTTGGGACTGTATTGGACAGGTGATGAGCAGTGCCTGGTTTTCTCCACACATACCGCTTAGAATTAAGGCCAAAAAGTTCTATCTTGGTCTCATCAGACAAGAGAATCTTATTTCTCACCATCTTGGAGTCCTTCAGGTGTTTTGTAGCAAACTCCATGTGGGCTTTCATGTGTCTTGCACTGAGGAGAAGCTTCCGTCGGGCCACTCTGCCATAAAGCCCCGACTGGTGGAGGGCTGCAGTGATGGTTGACTTTCTACAACTTTCTCCCATCTCCCGACTGCATCTCTGGAGCTCAGCCACAGTGATCTTTGGGTTATTCTTTACCTCTCTCACCAAGGCTCTTCTCCGCCGATAGCTCAGTTTGGCCAGCTCTAGGAAGAGTTCTGGTCGTCCCAAACTTCTTCCATTTAAGGATTATGGAGGCCACTGTGCTCTTAGGAACCTTAAGTGCAGCAGAAATTTTTTTGTAGCCTTGGCCAGATCTGTGCCTTGCCACAATTCTGTCTCTGAGCTCTTCAGGCAGTTCCTTTGACCTCATGATTCTCATTTGCTCTGACATGCACTGTGAGCTGTAAGGTCTAATATAGACAGGTGTGTGGCTTACCTAATCAAGTCCAATCAGTATAATCAAACACAGCTGGACTCAAATGAAGGTGTAGAACTATCTCAAGGATGATCAGAAGAAATGGACAGCACCTGAGTTAAATATATGAGTGTCACAGCAAAGGGTCTGAATACTTAGGACCATGTGATATTTCAGTTTTTCTTTTTTAATAAATCTGCAAAAATGTCAACAATTCTGTGTTTTTCTGTCAATTGTCACAGACACGTCAGGCTCCAACATCCACCAATCACAGCGCACTCAGTCACCGGAGTACTGATCACCGCCACCTGCACGTCATTATCACACTCATCAGCACCACTACAAAGAGCACTCACACACAGCACTCCATGTCTGGTCTCGTTCGCAGATACTCACGTTGATGCTTACCTCAAAGGACTCCCCGATCTCCACTTACCTGTCTCCTGTGTATCCCGTTCTCCCAGTGTGTGCCTTGTCCTTGTGTGAGTGCTCCTTTGTCTCCAGCGATCTCCATCTCCAGTGATTCCAAAGACTCAATCATCTGAAAACAGAAATGACTGTAACTATCTCTATTCATCTCAATCATCAACATCATAACCATCACTTCACCTCTGCACTGCTGTTTATGCTCACTGGTTCAAATAAAGACTGCTTACTTGTACATCTCTGTGTCCGACCCCTCTGTAACGTAACATCAATATGGGGTGCTGTGTGTACATTACTGAGGAAAAAAAAAGAACTTAAATGATTTTAGCAAATGGCTGCAATATAACAAAGAGTGACAAATGTAATGGGGTCTGAATACTTTCCATACCCACTGTACAACCACAATAAAGGACAGCTATCTCCAGTGCAGCAGACTGAATCTGTCTAACACTGATGATGTAACGACAGAGACAAATCAGACACAATTATTTGTCATATTTAAGAAATAATCTTAGTTTATTGCCCCGAAGTATGTGGCCACGTGGAAAAGCAGAGACAAAGAGACCCATAGAAAACCCTCAAAACAGACTTTCCTGCATTAATATATTAATCCTGCAAAAATTATATTTCCTGCATAAAATGATCCTGCATTATATAGATTAACTGATGTATAAATGAACATGAATCTCAGGACATTGGTTTTATGATTATGACTGTTTTGTGCAGCGTCTTGTGTATGGTATTCTTTTGTAATGCATATATTTTACGTTAACCAATGGCTAACGTGAACTGACCTATACCAAGTTTGGTATCTACGAGTTTGTATTTTGAAGATTTAAATGATTGTGTATATGATATATTGATACCTGTGCAACATTTCAGTATTACAAGAATCTTTAATTGTTTCTTCTTTAACAACTCAGCTAGTTACATATGCAGATACCCTGGTAGAACAGCAAAGGCTGGTAAAACCCCCTCATAGAGAAATTTCCCTCTCGGAAATTCCTCTTTCCTCATTGGTCAGGTCCACCCTGGGAGGTGGGACTTCTTCTGGACCTTAAAAGCCAGCACACAATGCTCCTCCCTCTCTCTTGCCTACTCTGACGACACTGCAGCTGCGGGTGGGCCTGCACCCCGGCCATGTGCTCACCTAGAAGAGAGAAAGAACTCTTTCCTACTAAAAGTCAAACTAACCACTCCACGACCAAGTTTGTCATCGTTCCTTTATTCAACGCAGAAAACATCGATCGCAACCGATCAGCATCATTGGACCGAATTATTAGGACTTTCTACTGCAACAGTGTATCCAGACGCTCTTCAAAAAGCCAAGGCCTAATGTTGCGAACCTCCTTTGTTAACAAAGGAGCTTTGTAATGAATACTGATGATTCTTTCCGGGTTTTTGACTCTTCTCCATAGCTCCTCCTGTTTCCCACTTCCGGTCTCACTCTATTATTCCTCATTTTACCCATGTACGTGTGAATTGTGTGCATGTATGTGTTTGTTTGTTTAGTTATGTGTTCGTGATTTAGTTATTAAAACTTGTGCACAATACATATTTGATTCTGACTCTCTGTCCTCTTAAATGATTTAGAGCTTGCTACCAGCTCTAAGCGCTGTAAATGCTGAGAAAGAATTATTTTTCTATGGCCATGAAAATAATGGGACTAATTGATAATTAATCATAATTAATAATCATTATAAGTTATGAATAATTATTAATATTTCCCCTATGAACTGATTCGCAACAATGACATCATCATCGAGCCGCCACTGTTCCTAAAGGAGCCAGCGCATCTTTAATCCATCATCACATATGACAACACACATGCTCACCTGCATTGTGTTGTTTTCTGCCGCCTTCAATAAACTTACCATTTGTTTGTCCCTCGTCCTGTTTCTGTTTAAGCCATATCATGACAATTGAATTAAACAACCATTTAAAATCACGTAATATGAAGAAAAGAAAAAAAAGGATTGGATATGCTTTGAGTGACAAAATCATCTCATTCTCCAAAACACACCTGTGAGCATGTGAATATATTAAAAAGAAATGACAGAACTCACGTTGTTTATGCCTTTTATTTGTGCTTGAGTGTTGGGTACATTTGTGTAATTTATTTTCCAATTCATGAACTCCTGTCTCTTTTTAAATGAAATGACTCAGTCAGGGTTGAGCCAGGACATCTGAAATATAGACTTAAAATCGGTAAAGCCTCCAGACTTCCCAAACCACCGGCAACACACCCAGACTGAAGACGAGGTGGAATGTCATTCATATGGTCCTGATTTCTCTCCCCACTATCATCAGAAGAGGACAGGAGGGAATGATGCTCAGCTGCAGAAACATGCCAGTGGCAGAAACCCATTTGGTTACTTGCTTACGTACAAGCTCACCACAAACTTGGGCCATGCACTGGTTAAAGATTTTCTGATTCTTCCCCTTCCACTGACCATGTGCACAAGCACAGATAAATATTGTAGATGTAAGAGTGGATCAGCACTGACGAAACACGTGCAAACATTGCCAGGAACATGATGTACACAAACACTCACACACACAGTCATGGTCATAAACCCACTCAACGGACAGCCACACTACAAATGATGATTTGTCAGGTAACCTAAAAAGTGTTTTATGTGGTAACTTTGTTTATTCTAAAAAATTTTTTTATTATGACTAAATCAAACTGCATAAATTAAAGGTGCAATAGTAGTTTGGTGCTAATTTAAAAAGTCTTACACAAATAGTGTTTTTGTGAAGTAATCTAAATTGTGTAAATTTACATGAGATAAAGACTACTAATTTCTATAAGCATTCTCAGTTTATAAATGGTGTTTTAATTATATTTTAAATAAATACTTATTAATTATATATATATTTCGCCATGTTGAAATGACGTGGTCTTTCGCTAAACGTCAGGCTGGAGCCTCTGTAGATACGCTAGTAGTGTAGTGTAGCTTGGTGATGCAAAGAGCTAAAATTAGACAAAGATACACACTTATTATCATGCTTTATGAGACAATGGGAAAATCAGTACCAGCTGAAGCTGAAAAGATCTGAAGATGCAGGCAGATCAAAACATTGTTGAATATCAAGTGTCCCCAACTAAGCAAGCCAAAGGCGAAGGCGACAGCGACAATGAACCCAAACTCCAACAGGTGACAATAATGGAAAAAAAAAACTTTGGAAAAACCAGGCTCAGTCGGGGGGCGAACAGTGCATGATTATGATTCAGGCAGCGTTACAGGTCATAAATCTGATTGGGATCGCAACAGTCAAAATATTTAATCCAGTTAAATTATGTCAGTGCAGCATCACCGTGTCCTAACCAGATGCAATGCAGTGACAAGCAATGGACTACTTGAACAACTACTTCCATGTTCTACTTATCAAGGCTCAGCCATTTTGTTACGTGTGCCCTGGGTCTGTGTTCTGTTTAATCATATGGACTCCATTTCCCACAATTCCCCATCTAGGAACCAATCATGCACTCACACCTGTTTTCCATCAGTGACCCTTTATTAAGCTGCACTCACACTCACACACACATACATTGCTGAGTATTGTTTCTGCCTTGTCGAGTGTTCTGCCCAGTCTAGTGTTTAGCCATTGTTTGCATTCCATTTGTTCCTTGTCCTTACCTAGCCTTGCCTGTGTTTTTGACCCTGGACTGTTTCCTTGTTTGATGATCGTTTGCTGCCTTCCTTGACCTTTGCCTGTGTTTCTGGATTACCCTTTTGCCTTGCCTTCCTGTATCTGTTTTGCTGGTGTTTGACCCACTGCCTGTAAGACTACGCTCCTCTTGTTTATTAAAGCCTGCATGTGGATCTCCAACTCTGTTGTCCCGCTCCCCTCAGTTACACATTTTCAGTAATAGTGTTAAGCGCACCTATATACAGATGTCAGCTATGTTATCATCCACCTATTTTTAGGCGTGTTTTGGGATATCACATAAAAACACTGGATGAAAATAACAGGATGTGCATAAAAAAAATAAAAAAAATAAAAACGGAAAAAATTGAGGTGGATACATTTTTTTTTATCTACGGAGCCCCGGACATGATGTGCAGGAAAAAAAAAGTAGGCTAAATCGTGCGCACGATTTATTAATTCGTTCCCTCGATTTACTAAAACGTGCGCATGATTTACTATTTCGTTCCCTCGATTTATAAATCATGCGCATGATTTATAAATCAAGGGAACAAAATAATAAATCATGTGCATTATTACATTTTTTTCTTGCATGTCATGTGTGGGGCTCCATATTTATCCGATAAGAAGACGTGCATAATCTACGATGGAAACAGATTTACCAAAAAAATCCCTTGATGCGCAACAAAAAAACACACGTGACTCTGCCCTAACAGTGGATGTGATTGGATAACTGGACTAACCAATGGATCATTACATATCATACACATCATGCTGTGTTTCATTACACAGCATCTCAAATGTTCTCACACGATTGCGTTCCCAAAGACCAGGTATCCGAATGCAAGATAACATGACAGTATATTGTGTTTCGTCTGTGCACTCTGAGATGCAATTCATTTATGATGCAGGAAAAAAGAGCCACAATGTCTTCTCTGATTGAAGCAACTTCCATTAGTAATACTTTACAATAAGGTTCATTTGTTAACATTAGTTCATGTATTAACTAACATGAACTAACTATGAGCAAAACATTTGTTACTGTATTTGTTCATCTTTGTTGATGTTAGTTAATACAAAATACAGCTGTTTATAGTTTGTTCATGTTACCTTATAGTGCATTAATTAATGTTAACAAATACAACTCTTGATTTTAATAATGTATTAGTAAATGTTGAAATTAACATTAACAAAGACTAATAAATGCTGTAGAAGTGCAGTTCATTATTAGTTCACGTTAACTAATGAACCTTATTGTAAAGTGTTACTCTTCCAATTTTATTAAAAAATTTTGTGCCAATTACACAGGAAGTGATGATTTTGTTCTCTTGCTTTTTTTGCAGATGTTTTATGCGACGTTCCAATTTTTCTCAGAAGTTAAATTCGCAAATTTAATGAGTTACTCGTGAGAACGCTGATAATTACTACGTTTGAAGCCACGGCCACACTAGACTTAGAGCATGCAGAATTTCTATGGACACTGCAACGGTTGTGATATGATGTCATTTCACACACAAAGACTTCAAATATACTAATATGGTGCTCTCCCATTACTTATGAATAGGACAAACTGCAACATGCAATATGGCAGAATATGTCCTACTTTCTAAATAAAAGAGCCAATTGCTGATTGGTAAACTCATTTTGTCACTGCAGCTGCAGTTAGAAGCTCCGGTTCCCATAGAAACCTGAGAATTGTGCTTAGGACTGCACGAGCGCATTGGTTTCCATCGTAGATTATTCACATGCACAGCTTAATGGTGTGTTCCATTTGTCCTCAGAAGTGGGAAAGTCCTAGTTCCCAGTAAGAACTTTTAACTGGAAAGCACTCTCAAGTTGCGAATGGGAAACTTGGGGGAAGCACAACAACCTAAACTTCAGAATCCAATATGGCTGCTCAGCGCATCAATCATAGTGAAACAGTAGCAAAGCTGTATTAAATGTATTTATTTTATATTAATGTAATTTTGTATTAAATGTTTTAATCAATCAGTTTATTTTACTTATCTTCTATCTCCAGATATCTTCTGGAGACTTATAATAGAATAATTCAAACAATAAACTGGCGAAACAACAAGGAGAAACATACCACATCTCACTAGACATTAAACAAAGCTAGACAAAGAACAGACAGAAACTGAGGGCTTATATACGTAGGAAACAGAGGAGCTAACAAGACTAATTAATAAGACACACCTGAACTAAGGACTCTAATTAAATCTGTAACCTAGGAGACAAACAGGTGGAAAACAAGGATGACTGAACTAATTAACAACCTAGAAGATTAACAAAGAAAACTCAGACATGAACAGAACAGAAAGAGCTCAGGGGACCAGGGCACAGCCAGCAGCTCTGGGGACCAGGGCGGCGCAGGCAGCTCTGGGGACCATGACAGCACGGGCAGCTCTGGGGACCATATAGGATTGTCCTCTGTGCCTTGACCTTTGGCCTGGCCATGATGACTGTAGACGTATAGCCAAGATTTTGAATACCAAAAAAAAAATTATTGGGAGGAGCTATAGGCTCTTGGGCTGGAGAGGACATTGGGTTGGGCTCTGGAACTGGAACAAGCTCTGGGCTGAGCTCTGCAGCTGAAGTGGGCTCATGGGCTGAAGAGAACTCTGAAGTGGGCTTATGGACTGGAGCTGATACTGGAGTAGACTCTGGACCGTGCTCAAGGGCTCTGGACCGTGCTCAGGCTGCGTGGGGACTGTTTGTGGATGAAAAATTTTCGGATCTGGTTTGAGCTTTCGATACGTTAAAAATATTGAACTTGAGGGACTACACTGTATGTGACACTCCGACTGGCTATTATGTATTCCAATGTATTCCAATCAAATCAGTGTGTGCGAGTTAAGAATTAATGCTGTTTCGTTTAACTTTATCAGAAAGTTAATAAAGTTGATAAGTAGTAGTGTCACAAGACACTGAAGAACAGATTGTTCACAAGGATTTATTAAAGAGAATAGCATAGAGTGTCAGCAGGCACTTGAATGACTTACCTCCAGTACCACAGTCTTTCTGTAGTGCAGGATAGAGTAGGACTGACGAAGATGAAGACAGATCGAAGACGTGATGATGATGAAGAGCCATGAGCGGGAGTCAGGTGAGTCTTGTACTAGTGTGAGAGATGAGACCAGACAGCTTCGTGAAGGTGAGTATGGGCTTTTATGCAGGTCCCGGTCAATCAGCCACAGGTGTAAGGAATCAGTATTCATGCAAATTGGAATATAGAGGTGGAGTAGTATTGTTTGATGCTAATGGGATTGATCTGCCTTTGAATCGTGAATGGCCCAATGTATCGGGGACTCAGCTTGTGGCAGGGGAGCCAGATGCGTATGTCCCTGGTGGAGAGCCAGACCTTCTGACTGGGGAGGTAGGTGGGTGTTACTGCTCTGTGCAACAAGCCTGGCTCTTGTGCCATCTAACTGCCCTCTGCAGATGGATGTGTGCTGAGTCCCAGACCCTCTCACTCTCCTGGAACTAGTGGTTGACAGCTGCCACTTCAGACAGCTCTCCAGACCAGGGGCGGCTGGAAGCTGAGTATGCATTGAAAGGGTGTTAGGCCTGTAGTGGGCTGGCGAAGAGAGTTTTGAGCATACTCAGCCCAGGGAAGATACTGGTTCCAGCTGTGTTGGTGGCCATGGCAATACGATCTCAGGAAGCGTCCTATTTCTTGGATCTTCCTCTCCATCTGCCCATTCGATTGAGGATGGTAGCCAGATGTTAAACTCACAGACACATCTAGGAAGCAGAAGAAAGCCTTCCAAACTCTGGACTGAGGTCCACGGTCTGAAAGTTTTTTTCAGGTAAACTATAGTTACGAAACACCCGATTTAGTAGGGCTTCCGCAGTCCTTTTAATGGAATAAGGTGACAGGCTTTAGAGAAATGGTCTATGACCACAAGGATACAGGTAAATGAATCAGAGGTGGGCAGATCTGAGAAGAAGTTCTCTCCTATGGGTGACCAGGGTCGGCGAGGAATGGGCAGCAGATGCAGTTTCCCTTCAGGAAGATGGCATGGTACCTTGGAGATGGCACAGGTGGAACATCCTTGGACAAAGCGGTTTACTTCCTGAGACATACCAGGCCACCAATAACGCTTGCGGAGGAGCAAGAGGTTTTGTTGGCTGCCTGGATGTCCATACCCTAAGGAAGAGTGTACAGAGTCCATGAGGGACAGTCACAGAGACAATGGAACATAGGTTCATCTCTCAGGACCTCCCGGTGGAGCAGGTTCGGTGTGAGTAACTTATACGATTTGGTCATTTAGGGCCCATTGGATGGGACTGACAGTGGCAGCTGGAGGGAGAATGGGCTCTGGTAGACAGTTGGTCAGGATCATGGATTTGGGAAAGCACATTATGCTTTTGATTCTTTGTTCCAGGACAATTAGTCACTGTGAAGTTAAATTGGGTAAAGAATAGAGCCCATCAGGCCTGACAAGGACTCTGAGGTATTCAAGGTTTGGCTTCTCTGAGGTATTCAAGGTTACGATGGTTTGTGACAATGTGGAGCAGATGGTCTGCCTCATTCCTGGAGTAAATCAGGATGTCGTCAATGTAAATGATCAACGATGCAGGTACTCCCGGAACACCTCATTCATGAAGGCCTGGAATGCCGAGGGTGAATTGTCTAGCCCATGTGGCATGACCTGATATTCATAGTGCCCCGATGGTGTGATGAAGGCAGTCTTCCATTCATCTCCCCTCCATATCCGGATGAGGTTGTACACGCTGCACAGGTCCAAATTGGCGAAAATGGAAGCACCTCTCAGCATCTCGAGCGAGATACACGGCTGCAAGCCTCCGTCCTTCTTGGCCACAAAGAAAAAGCTGGAAGCAGCAGGCGATGTCTTCACAAGGAAGGGCGGATGTAATCCTGGCAAAGAGCCTCTTCTACATACTCCTCCATGGCCTTTTGTTCGGGAATGGATAATGGGTGCACTCTTCCCTTAGGTGGGGTGACGCCAGGCAGCAACTCAATAGCACAGTCCCATGGCCTGTGAGGTGTTAAACGGGTAGCCAATTGCTTACTGAAAACATCCTGGAATGACCAATACTCCTCTGGGATTTCAACTTGGTGCTGTCCTTTGGGTCTCTTGATGGTGGTTGCTTGGAGGAGATGGTTTAACAGTTGAAATGGGTCGAGAGGGAAGTTGAAGCAGGTATCAAATCAGTCGTCATTCCAGGAGAGAATGTCACCAGAGGTCAAGGAGATATGATGGTTATGACGTTTTAGCCAGGGGCGTCCCAGGATGATGTCAGATGCTGATCCATCCAGCACCAGCCAGAAGATCTTTTCATAATGAATGGCACCAATGTGAAGAGTAAGAGATGGAGTGCAGTGGGTAACAATACCTCGTCCGAGTGGTTTCCCCAGGTTAGAGTGAACATTCATCTTGTGGCAAGGGATTTGCGGGATGCCGAAACGGTTGATGAGGTTTCTGGAGATTAAGTTTCTCGTGGAGCCTGATGAAGGCCTTGGCTAAAACAAAGTGTTGAAGAGACATCACTGACACAGAAATATGCAGTATGGAGGTAACTTTAGGTTGTATGGTCACACTACTCACTGCTGGACAAGGTGGTTTAATAGGGCTTTCAAACATTAGTTGTCCGTCTGCTCCACAGTAGAGACATAAGTGAAATTGGATGCGTTGTTGTCTCTCTGCAGTCAATTTGCATAGGTTCGATGGCTGGTGCTGGAGGATGTTTTGCTGATGTTGAGACTGCAGGTAGGAGGGCAGGTAGTTCCAGATCACATGCAGTTAAGCGCTGGGCCACACAAATAGATTGTTGGATGACATTTTCCAGGCCAAAGCTGTTGTCATAAATGGCGAGATGCAAACGTAGCGATGTTGATAAACCCTGTCAGTTGGCTATTATAAGTGCAGGTTTATTCTATTCGCTTGAGGTGGTGAGGGTCCGAAATTTATCAGCATACTCAGACACAGAGGATGTTCCCTGCTTAAGACGAAATAACTGATCATACACAGAGAGTGAGGTGGCAGTTTGATCAAATACCTCTTTGAAGTGTGTAAGAAATGCATCCAAAGTCTGAGTGACTGGTCCAGCTTGCTCCCTGATAGTTTTGGTCCACTGGAGCGCACGGTCAGAGAGCAGAGAATGAATGAATGCAATTTTAGCTCTATCCGTGGTGAAACCCTGTGGTTGCATCTCAAATAACAACGTGCATTGGAGTAGAAAGCCGCTGCAGTTCTCCGCCGTGCCAGAGAAGGTCGCTGGTAAGGCCATGAGACCGGCAGGCAGATCATGCAAGAGAGCGGTGACTAGAGGAAGAAGTGGTCTGGTGAACTGGGTCAGCAAACGGGTCAGTTTGCGAGGCAGAAGAAGATCCATTTCACAGTAGCGGTCTGGTCTTGCCATAAGACGCTGAAGCAGAGACAACAGATGATTGTTTACATGGATTTATTAAAGAGAATAGAGGAAACCACACAGGTAAATATCATAGAGTGTCAGGAGGCATCCAGTCAGCAGTGTCAGAAGATATCTAAGTGCATATGACTTTCTTCTTTCTGATGAACATAATCGCAGAAATATTAATACACATCCTGACGCATCCGAGCTTTATAATGGCAGTGATAGGGTTCAGTGAGTATGAGCTGAAGAAAGTGCTTCCATCCACATCCATCCATCATAAATATGTGCTCCACAAGGCTCCAGAGGGTTAATAAAGACCTTTTGAAGAGGAACGATGCGTTTGTGTAAAACAATATATCCATATTTAAGTTATGAAGTAAAATATCTCACTTCCGCACGAGTCGCCTTCTGTATTCAACGTACATAGAAAGTGTAAAAACTCTTGCAGTTCACAAAGCTTACGCTACATCCTACGCCTTCCGTATTCAACTTACGGAAAAAGTGTAACTAATGTAACACCAGTTTACACTTTCTTCATAACTTCAATACGGAAGGCGGCTCGTGCAGAAGCGAGATATTTTTCTTCATAACTTGTTAAATATGGATATTTTTTTACACAAACGCATCGTTTTGCTTCAAGAAGGCCTTTATTAACCCTCCAGAGCCGTGTGGAGCACATATTTATGATGGGTGGATATGGCTGGAAGCACTTTCTTCAGCTCATACTCATTGAACCCATTGACTGCCATTATAAAGCTCAGATGTGTCAGGATATTTAGTAATATTTCTGTGATTATGTTCATCAGAAAGAAGAAAGTCATATACACCTAGGACGGCTTGAGGGTGAGTGAGGCCCCGTCCACACTGAGATGAGTTTAGCTGTATACGCAAAAATTTTGTATCGTATAGGCGTTTCGTCCAGATGGATCCGGCATTTTCAGAAGGTGAAACCACTATTTTTTTTAAACTGGGTCCCAGAGTGGATAAATCTGAAAACGAAGCCCTTGCGTTTTCGTGTGTACAGCCAATGCGTATATTTTGTGAAACGATCGACCCTAGTCAGACACCGCTAACAGCACAAAACAGCAACAACAATAGCGGACTACATGCTTGTGTTCATGCTGCAGAAGATACTGAGCCTATTACCTTTACTAAAATAAAGCTTTATGTGGCGAGCAGGGCGGGCGAGAGCCGTGAGGGAACGGCGCGAGGCCGGTGACGCGAGTGTTAATGATCGTCACCTGTGAGGCGCACCGGCCTCGAGTCTCTCACGGAGGAGCTCCGGAGGCATAAAAGGAGGAGCGACGACAGTGAACGGACGAGAGAGGACCAGGCCTGGATTTTATTTTATGTTTTATTATGTTTGTGTGGCCGGCAGACGTCCGCGAGGGTCTGCCGGCGTTACTTTCGTTTTGTTGGTTTATTTATATATTAAAGTTTTGTTTGAATGTTCGCCGGTTCCCGCCTCCTTCTTCCCATATTTATGAACTGTGTTACACTTTATTTCTAAGCTTTACTAAAGATTGTATACAGCGCGCAAGCTTTATGCGCGTGCTCTAAGTCTTATTATCCATTTTTAGTGTATCCCTGTGGCAGAATTACAACACCACATACTGATCTGGCATGTATACTACATCGTTTTGAGTCGGTTTCAGTGGTTTTGTGTGTACGCAGATATTTCTTGAGAAGAGGAAATAAAAAGATCGGATAGGGAAAGCTCTGGCTTCGTGTGGATGTAGCCTAAAGCTTGGGCTAATTTTCATTTCAAAGTGAACTAATCCTTTAACTCAAGTACAGGTCCTGGTTAATCAGCCACAGGTGTAGGGAATCAGTATTCAGGCGAATTGGAATGGAGAAGTGGAATAATAGGGTCTGACACTAATGGGAAGGCTGGACTCTGTATATTTGATAAAAACATAATTAATATTTATAATCTATTATTTTTAATGTGGTCTCCATATGTTCCTTTCAAAGTAATTGGAGGTCATTTGTCCTATAATTTTTTTTCCAAAGGTTCCGTCAAAATCCATTAATTTCCACACACACATCTTAACTATACCACGTGGGTGAACATAAAACTCAAAAAATTTGCTATTTGCAATGGTTACTTTTTACTGTTTTTCATAGTGTGTTTTTTGATAAATTTTATTACAACTAGTTAGGATCAGTTTGCCCCACAAACATTATGATAATAATTAATTATATTAATAGTATATGATACCCAAAAGAATTAAAAAACAAAAACATACAATTTTTTTTACAATAATTATTAGATAATAACAAGTGAGATTTCAATGGCATTTTGACCACTGAAAGATCTGAAATCTGTTCACGTTATATAATTTTAGTCTAAAATATCTGTGTAACCATATCTGTGTAAAGTTACTGTATATCCAGTTTAATATACTGTATAAGGTTGTGTCCTTTAAGTTAACATAGGGGTTAGCTTTGGTTCCCTATCCGTGAGTCACTTTGTCGTTGTGTTGATGGGCTGACACTAGTGTTAGCACTTGGGAGCCCCAAACACTGATACTTTTAAAAAAGGCCAATGAATATTGCCGTGTGAAATTTGCATGCCACTCCCTCGACATATGGGTATAAAAGGGGGTGGCTTGCCATTCCTTGTCTTGCACATTGCTCCAAGTGAAGATCCTGGATGAGTTAGGCAGCTCATCTCATGGTAAGCCAAATTTCTCATTTTGGACTCCAGATGAGGACGAACTGACGATTGCAGCATTGGAGGGTGGGCTTATGCTTTCCGACGGTGAAGACTCGGCTGTTCTCTCACCCTCAGATGTGGCAATTCAGTCTAAGTTGGCAGCCATTCTTTCCCGGGCCACAACGAGCATTTAGCTGGAGTGGAATCTTGTCCCTAGTGTTAGCGGCTGGATGGTTGGTATCTGGGCTTGGAGTGCAACTTACAGCCGCACCCCACACAGTGCCTTTCTTGCTGGAAGTACATAAAGAGCTGATGAAGTTGTGGAAGACACCTTTTACTGCCCAGTTCCGCTTCACAAACTCTTCCACCCTCACTGCCCTCGACAGTGCAGCAGCCAGGGAATACACAGAGGTTCCACAGTTGACGCATGTAATTGTGGTGCATTTATGCCCACAAGACACCGCCCCCTGACAGAATCGTCTCAGAGTCCCATCCAGGGCATTTAAATTTTACTTCTTCTCTAACTGCGAAGGCTTACAGTGCTGCTGGGCAGGCTGCCTCTGTCCTGCATGCCATGGCCAGCCTGCCGGCCAAGACATTAAACCATCTGCTCGTCGCCGAAGGCATTCACTTGCGGCAGCCACACCAGCTTTGCCACAGTCCGAGCCCATAGCCACAGTGCCGAGCTTACAGCAGGAGAGCGACGGCGCTCATTCATCAGGCGAGCACTGAGAACACAAGGAAGGCTTCGAAGTGACCCAGGGATGGCAGGAGCTGCTCTTTCTCTGTAGGCAGTGTCTAGAACGCTCCTTCCCCCAGTGGAGGGCCGGGAGGAGGATCCTTTGTTTCTTTTGATTTTGCTGTCTGTCCACTACAGTAACAAAAAGGGGAAAGGAGAAGCTTCCCTCTTCTCTGGGTCACACAGTTTGCAGTCTGAACATGTTGGACGCAAGTGTACCGCCTCCTCATGTTCAGCTGTGACACACAAAGTCTGGTCCAGTCGGGGTACATGGAGCAAGGTAGATGTTTCAGCGCACCCTCAAGCATGACCACAGGGTTGGGATGTGATATTTCCCTTGCTCTGCCACCAGTCACTGTGTTTGTAGAAGCTCCTCCATCTTCAGGTAGGACCTACCACAGGGTCTTTTTTTCCACGTGTTATACTTCACAGTTGGTAAGTCCATGTTATGCATTTTCTACATATTAACCTCCCCTAGGGCAGGATGTGATCTCCATAGTGCTTTTTCTCCTACCTAGGAGGAAGAGCGCTTCCGCAGTGGTAACTTCTGGTCTGCACAGCTGTCATTTTTATATTTAAAAAAAGGAGAAAAGGTCAAAAGACTGGTCCCAGCATAGTATTAAGGATTACATGGCTTATGTGGGGCATTGGGTAGGTTATGATGTTGTGGGTGCACTTATTAACCGGCACGTGGGGGCTTGCCTACATCTGCATCGCTAGAACCTCGTAACATGGTTCAGCTGTTGTGGTGTTTTCCAAGGGGGACCCCTAGTGTCAGTCCATCGACAGAACGTAAAAATGACTGACAGACAGGGAATGTCTTAGCTTCTGTTGTAACCTTTGAGACATTGTGTCCCCCCTGCCTGGTGAATGGATGGGACATGCTCTTGGCTCCTCAGCACAAACTTGAATTAGTGGAGCAAGCCACCTTCTTTTATGTCGGGGGAGTGGCATGCAAATTCTACATGCCAATTCTCACTGGCCTTTTCTGCATCTCCGCTGGTCCTGCCCAGCTCCAAGTCTCCTTCATTGATGATGGTTCCACCCAGTCTCCCTCTCTTACCTCCTCTACCTAACCCAGCAAGTCCTTCTGCCCCACCTCCTCTGGCTCCCTTCAGTCCCTTGGCTCCTCCTCTATTGGCTTCCCCCTGCAAATCAGATATGCCTTGGGTCTTCTGGTCTCCAGCTCTACCTTGGCAAGGGAATCCCTGGCCCTGTTTCCTTCACTCCACCTGGGCCTGTTGGCCAGTCAGCTGCAACTTGGCTCCCTCGTCCCTCCAGCTCCGAATTGGTCAGTCGTTGCTCTGCCTTCACCACGAACTTCCAGGCTTTCAGCTGTGCTTCGTCTCTCCACCCCTTTAGCTCCGTCAGGCTCCGCCTTCCCTCCGGGTCTGCCTTGGTCTTCAGTCCCATGGGCTCTGCCTCAGTCCTCTGGCACCCAGGCTCCACCTCAGATGCTTGTCGCTGCGGCTCCATCTCTCTGTCTCCTCAGGTCTGCCTGGGTTCCTCCCACCATCGGTTCTGCCGTGGGCCTTGTCCTGGCAGCAATTTGGGTCACCTGTATGCTCCCTCCATCACCTCCTACCTGGCTCCTTACTACATCATCACTGTCGTGATCCCTCTATCTGCCAGCTCCTCCAAGTTTCCGCCTGTCTCCAACTTCTTGCCCTCCTCCAGAGCTACCCCTCCTCTGTTGGACTTTATTTAGTTAGTAAAAGGACACATCTTTCTGGAGGNGGGGGGTGTTATGTCAGGAGTATGTTTGGTTCATTGTGTTTTGGTTTGGTTCTGTTATGTTCCCATTTGCTTGTGTTCCCTTTGCTTGTTTGTTTCCATGGTTCCTGATTAGTACATACCTGTTTCTGTTCCAGTTAATTAGCTGATTCTGTGTATAAATAGCCCTCATTTTCTGTTCATCCCTGTCAGTGTTAAGTTGGTTGCATTTATCTCGTTCTCCTATGTTTATTCAGTGCTCCTGTTTTTCTTTTATGTTATTTGTGAAGTTAAATAAATGGCCGCTATATTTGTCATGATCACCGTCTGTTCCTGTCACTTCCCGGACTTCATTCCCCATAATCCTCTCTGCCAATCACCTGCACTCACTCCACCAATCACTACACTAATCACCACACCCAGCTGCCACGCATTACCTGGACTATAAAAGACTCACACACTCTTCACCTTATTGCGAAGTCTTGTTGCCTCTGTGTACAATTCTAAGCGTTATTTCTCTGTCTGCCTGTTTGTTACTGTTTCTGCCTGATTCCTGTTTTACGACCCATTGCTGCCTGCCTCGATCCTTTGCCTGTACCCTGACTACGACTCTGCCTGTTCTTTATTGCTCCTGTTTGTTCCTGTTTGACCCTGCTTGTACGACCATGCTCACATTTAATAAAGCTGCATATGGATCTTACCATGAGACCCGTATCATTACAATATTAGATCCTGCCTCTCAACTCTCATTTCTGCAACCACCTGTGACAAATACAGTGTTGATTGTTAGTTCATTTTAACTAATGTTAATGTGTACAAATTTATAGAAGTACGACCATGTCCTCAGTTGTGACCTTTTCTCCTCTGTAATTTAACTAGGGCAGAATGAACTTCGTGACTAAGTGCATGTTGCATGTCAGGTTTGATGTTATCTCTTTAAATGTCAGACCAGCATTTGGAAACCTGTGTATGATAAGATGCAGCATCTCTGTATACAGCAAAACACACATAAGTTTCACTCTTATTACCTTACTGTTGTGGAAGATTTGGCCTCCTCCTGAGCAGCAGTAAGGTGGTGACAGTATGACCTGTGTGTAAAGTAACACATTTGATACACCACATAAAATGCATTGCACAACTATTACACAGGAAAAAACATACGGTACATACTGTGCTCAGTAGATGCTGACTTGTAGGGGTTTTCTGTATTTGTTTTCCACTCATGTGTACCAAAGCTGTTCAAAATTCACAAATGTACAAGTATTCATCAGAGAAGCAGACTGAAAATGAAACACTTTCCAACAACAAGATTATTGGCAGTGAACGTTAAAGACATAATGAGTATTGATGTGGAGTTTTGCTCAGAGAGCTGCTCTCCTCGGCATTCATAGGCTCAGAGAGCAGCTTGATGACTGTAAAACTGTCATCTGTCTCAGAAAACCATGTTTTTCAGTCTAAGTGGCAGATTATTTCAATATGCCCTAAACAATGGAATAATTATTTGCTTTAGTGAAAGAAAATAATACTTATCCTCTTTCCCCAATGCCTTAAGGGTTTACAGTAGTTGTGACCCATAACCATATGTTAGAGCCACCCTTTAAATTACAATCTTGATGTTTAAGTTCTCACTTCACTTTCATAGAGTAGATCAATAAAAACTATGCTTGTATTTGCAATGGCAAAATCAAGGTTTAAATTTGCTTTTGTTTATAGAAACTTGGCTGTAAAATAAAATATTCATTTTGGTAAACTGTTCTAGAACAGGGGAAAAACTGGAAAAACAACTTCCCCTAACATTTTTCCTCATCATAGCGGTTTAACTCGCAAATGATGAGCATTCAACTGGACCACATATAAATATTTCCCTTTTACAAAACACAGACGTGTTTGTGTATACGTAGGGATAAGCATATATTCTGCAAACTCTGGAAAAATCTGAAAGAAAAATCCTTTGTAAAATCTTTTAATGAACCTGCCATCAAAACAATCTTGCACTGGACCAATTTGCATGCGGACATTGCAAAAGGAGAATGCAAGTTTTAGAGAGGAAGTTAAGAATATGTCTCTGTGGTTAGCTGGAGTAATATCGATTTGGTATCATTATGATGTACGCTATACAAAGCGGCAAACAGAAGCATCTGTTTGCCATTACAAAAGCTGGATAATGAACTCCATAACAGAAGCCATACTCGTGCGAGATTCAAACATGCAAACACTGTCCAACTCACTCAATTTGCACAACTTGCAGTGTTGTAACACTTAATGCCAGTGTAAATTTAAATATTCTTGTCTATGAAAATGGAACTTATGAGTTAAACAAGCAGGAAGGAATGGAAATTAGGTTTGGGTTTGATTGTAATGAAGCCATGATGTTATGGGAGTGTTATTGTTTTGGAGAAATTACGACTTGTTTTGAGTCTTTCGGTCAAGCTACACCGCAAGACATAATACTTCATTCAATTTGGATGAGAGTCTTCCTGATAGCTGATCGGTTTCCCTTCAATGAGACATGTTTTGTCTTCATTTCACTGGTCTGACGTACTAATATTAGTGTTAAGTAGAAAATATAATGGAGAAACCATCTTGTGCGTGTAGTAGCTCCTGATCAAATTTAACATGGTGCTTTGAGTAGTGCATGAGACACATGTAACTAGTAGGATATGGGTTCCCTTATAATTGGTCAATTATTGGGTTTAATGGTAATTATATACAAACATTTGACCACAAAATTCTGTGACCGGCCAAACAGAATCCAATTTGAGAGAGTCGTATGTATAATTTGACATCTTATGTAAGTTATTTGTACAGTAGGTTTGCCAGGGGATGATATTGGTATAAATTTTAAGGGGGAATATTATGAATGAAGCCAACTTGACAACAACAGTTCCTATATCAAGCTGCATTCAAAAAGGGCGGCGAATATGCGTGACCAACTTGAATGCGAGTGAAGTCTACATGGGGAACTTTTTCGCTTTCACGTTGTCACATAAAACTCCAGACTGTGCAGATTTCTAATTAAATTAATGTGTTTGGCAAGTAACAGCAAATATGACTGCACCTTTATGCCGCTTTTACACTACATTATTTTAGCCCTGATTTTACACTCACCGACAGTTAATGGAGATTGTCAACAAAAGCCAGCAAAATCAGATGCAAATGTGGTGAATTTTCAAAGATGCAAGCTAAATATGAATGTGCGTTCACATTAGCGAAATTCTGCAGGCAAAAATTAAGTAGTGTGGCATGAAAACTTGAAATTTGTGTGGGGAAATCTTTCGCCCTAACAAGAAATTCCCAATTGTATTCCTATTGAAATAACTGGATTTAACCTGCAAAAATTCCCTAAATGGTAATGAGGCTATGATTAAATATTGAGAATTTGGCAATAAGTAAATATTGAGATTAAATATTGAGTTATCTAGGCAATTTCAAAAATTACCCAATAGCAAAACCTAGTGTCCAACCAGCAGTAATATCGGTTTAAACATGGATATCATACCGGTGTGAAAATATACCTTTGTATTGCTATTTTGCATGATGTAGATGAGACATAGATGAGACAGACTGCATCAAAGTTCCCGGAGTACAGAAAAAACATGTTATTTTTGTGCTACTCACAGATCCAAAAGGGATTACAAAAATGATCATGAACACATTTCAAACACTCCCCTTTAAAAAGGGAAAACAGATGGAAGAAACTTCTAGATACATACCCTTCACATCGTTTTATAGCGAAAGAAAACATGTCTTAAAAACATGTTCAGTAAGCAGTATGAAACATGTTCATGTGCATCTGCGGTTATCGCAAACACAACTTTATAAACGGCTAATCAGCATTTTCTCACTTGACATCAAATAAAGGAAGCATGGCCAAAGCACTTCAAAGCATGCCAAGTTTCCTCAGGGATTTTACACATGCAGACCACAGCACAGCCCTTGAAATCCTAGAGCAAACACTACAGGATGCTCGGAACGGTAAGGTCATGGGAATGTTCTTAATTCCACCTATCAAACCTCCACCCACATGCACTAATGCTCACACACACTCACGCTTGAACAGGACTGTGCTGAAGGAGGGATTCATTTAGCCATGTGTCTTTCAACCCAGCCGTCATTCTTTCCACTGTGGGAGTGATTGGCTTGCTTTACTCTCAGGTTAACTGGATGCTCTTCTGCCTATAATTCAAAATGAGTGATAGACAGCTGTAATTCAGATGTTATGGAACTGTTTACAGACATGTTACACTGTCATTAAGAAGACGTCTAAATACCAGACAGCTCTTCATCACGACAGATGAATAATGTGAATGAATAATGAATGTTTTATGAATTAAAGTAAAACATCTGTTGCGTGTAATGAATGTCCCTCTCCTCCCAGCAGCTTGTTTGTTATGGAACGTCAGGGCAGGAATTAGTCTATGTGACCACTGAGTGTGGACATAATTATATAATTTCCCATGGGAATAGCTTGTTGTTTTACAAGACTGATGCATATTAAAACAGGATTTCCATCACCTAATAAACATAGTTCAAAACACTTATTACACATGTTGTTTCTCTGTTGATAAACAACATTTGTACACCATTCAAACTTACAGTCTGGAGAAAACATGAAAATTGTCTGAAAGAACATGGTAACTGCTCTGAGTGACAATGGTCATTCCTGAAACAATTATATCATGATGTCAATAAATTAAATGATTGGTTCACCTATTTTGGAGTTTTAAGTAAAATCTCATTGAAGTGGCTTGATGTTTTTAAAAAAAAAAAGTTTTTCCTCAATGATTCACTCAACTCATTTCAAATAATAGCCAATACAGTGTTGAGGGAATGAGTCCTAAAACCCAAAAATAATTAGTATTTGTGCACTTCCCGTTACATTATCGTCCTGAAGTCAATTGGTATTTTGAATGGGTTTTTGGTTAAAGGATTAGTTGGTCCCACTTTATATTAAGTGGCCTTAAGTACAATGTACTTACATTTACATGAATAATTTGATACAATGCACTTATTGTGTACATACCTGTTTTTACATTGTACTTATATTTTTAAAACACTTGCATGTAATTACATCTGTAATTCATTTCTGTAATTACATTTATAATTACACTGTTGATCCATCCCTTACACCTTAACCAACCCTTAATCCTACCCATACCACCAAACCTGCCCCTAACTTTACCCGTATCCCACCTCAATAGCAGCAAAAGTGTTTTGCAATACAATATGAACACAATAAGTACACTGTACTTATTTTTGATGAAAGTACATAGTAGTTAAGGCCTTCTAATATAAAGTGGGACAGATTAGTTCACTTTCAAATTAAAATTACCCCAAGCTTTACTCACCCTCAAGTCATCTTAGGTGTATATGACTCTCTTCTTTCTGATGAACACGATCTGAGATATATTAATAAATATCCTGATGCATCCGAGCTTTATAATGGCAGTGAGCGGGATCAAGGAGTATGAGCTGAAGAAAGTGCCTCCATCCACATCCATTCATCATAAACATACTCCACACGGCTCCGAGGGGTTAATAAAGTCCTTCTGAAGTGAAGCGATACGGTTGTGTAAAACAATATCCATATTTAACAAGTTATGAAGTAAAATATCTAGCTTCTGCCAGACCGCCTTCCGTATTCAACTTACGAAGAGGTGTAAACTGGCATCGCGTCAGTTAAGCTTTTTCCGTAAATTGAATAGGGAAGTTGTAGGACGTAGCATAAGCTTATTGAACTGCAAGAGTTTTACACTTTCTTCGCTTCGCTTCACTTCAGAAGGACTTTATTAACCCCCCGGAGCCGTGCGAAGTACATTTATGACGGATGGATGTGGATGGAGGCACTTTCTTCAGCTCATACTCGTTGGTATCGCTCACTGCCATTATAAAGCTCGGATACGTCAGGATATTTATTAATCAGAAAGAAGAAAGCCATGTACACCTAGGATGGCATGAGGGTGAGTAAAGCTTGAGGTATTTTCATTTGAAAGTGAACTAATCCTTTAAATGGCAGAAATAAGGTCTGTGGTTTTCATGTTTTATTCTACAATAAAAAATAAAAAACAACAATAACAACTGTGTCTTGAAAAAAACGTTTGCTATCAGGTGGCTAAATGGCTAAACTTTGTATTGAATTGGGACCAAATGCCAGGTATGTGATGTTCACATATATCTTTGAACATGATTTATTTCCAGGTATAACTGTGTACTCAAAATGTGTCTTTGACTCTCATTTATATAGTTAACAATATTCTAAATAAACTACAAACAAAAAATATATATATTTCTTTTGTCATTGCATTCTTTCTTAGTTGACTCAGTCACATTCCTCACTGGCTCATTATGCGGCTCACTAGGGCCAGGGTCTTAATCTCCTCAGGTGTGAATCACAGCATTATTCATGAAGATTCATGCCTCCCGCATATAGCCTTCATAAAAAAAAGGTGTCTCCGAAATTTTAAATCAATACATTGTTTTATGTGTCCGAGTAGGCAGGATGATTTTTATATCATTGTGGAGCAAAAACTCTAGACTAAAATATACAGTTCCCAAAAGTCTTGTGAAAAAATGTTTAGTATGTGTTTTGAGACTTATTTGCCTTTTTAAAACATGCATATACATAATTATCTCAAAAATACAAACATGTTCATACTTGTTGTTCACATATTATTATAACCTAGTTTGTACTGAATACAGTGTAATGAGACTTTTGTCATTAATATGTTTATAAGCAACTAAAAAAAAAGCACAAATGTCAGGGCATGTCAAAACTACTACAGGAGCCCAAATCAGCCTCAGACCCCAGAGGGTTAAACTTCATCCCTCAGAGTAGGCAAACACTTGCAAACTATTAAACTAAAAACTTTCCAACTTGTACATTTTAAATAAAGATTGAAAGAGTTATCAGAAGGTTTGCGGTGGTGACGTTGAAATCATGTGACTGTGGTGTAGTTCAATTGTAGCCAAACTTTAGCTTTTTACCTTCAAAATTCCTAAAAGATGTGTTCACTGGTGAAGATTATCTTGATAAACAAAACATGCAAGAATCATAAATATTTGTTGGTCACAGAGCATATTTTCTGCAATAATCAAAAAAGTAAATAGAAAAATCCTATTGGCTTGTAGAGAGAAAAGTGTGATGCTAACTGTTATGGCCAACAAAAATATGTCATCCCTACAACATAGCCGATAGGCAAAGCCAGACTTGACAGCTTGGGACAGCTTTAGTTGCAATAAAAATATTAAGCCTATTGATTTAGATTCAGCAGCTCAATATCGGGGGAAAGCTGGCTGAATCATGCATATAATCTGCTTTGTGCTATTCTGAAACTGTAGCACACTGTTGTTCACTGCTGTGGGTTGTGAATGAGTGAGTGAACAAGTGACTTCAGATGCAGCTTTAATTAGAGGCTGGTGGTATTTACAATATAGGGAGAAGAGGACATGCTTGTTCGATATAATTTAATTGAACAAATTTCTTCAGTGCATTGTGAGTCATATTTTTTTCTGAGTTTGTTTTCTTGGAATATAAAGACAGTACATTTTAAATATGCATATCTCTTTAAATATGTAGAATTACACCAGCATATAGATGACCTGAAGCTAATAAGCATAGGAACAAAAACTTTAGCAACAAAACTTCAAAAAAGAACAGCATGGACATTCTGCCTAACATCTTTTGTGTTTCACTGAAGAAAGAAGATAATATGGAGTCATTACAAGATGAGGGTTAGTAAATGATGACAACATTTTCTTGTTTGGAAGAGGTATTCCAGAAGAATTTAGAGAGGTAACCACAGAAGCTATCTCACTGCAGCAGACACTTTGGAATCAACATAACTTGATCTTGGTTTGTTATGTCCCAGTTTGGTTTGCTACGTCCTCATATCACATTAAAAACATCTGACAGTAGACTTTCAGAGACCCCAGAAGCATAATGAAGCTCTCTATTCTCAAAACAATTTTCCAGTGGGTACTCTAGAAACAAGTCACTAAAGTTTCGGGCATATGAGAAGTCTCAGTCCTAACTATGCAAGAGTAAACAGGAGTATATGCATTTAAACAGGAGTTGGGTTATATCACACCGGTGGTCCCGTCTCCCAGTCCTTTATGATTCAGCAAATCACAGTGTGGAGGGCACAAGGCTAAACACTGGTCAGGTTTTGGTGCCTGCTGCAGAGGTCCATGAGAGTCTCTCATATTAGTTCAGTTGGCGGCTCCTCTGATGGTTTGGGTATGGTTAACTAAACTCTCTAATTGATTTCAACAATGTCTTCTTGTCCAGACATCACTAATTTCATATGGCACCATGCATCAGACACTATGGAGGCGGCTCGATTTATTTGAAAAGACACAAACCTCCCTGCTAAAGAGACCATTGTAAATTGGCGTGAATTGTCATGAGGGTCCAGGCTTGTTTGGTACTGGTCTAGTTGGTTGATTGGCATGGTCTTTCTGGTAAATGGTTGACTATGATAATCATGCTTAATGTAAGTGCTAATGCTAAAATGTAGCTTTTATGTTTAAACCTAAAAATAATGACTGTTTTCAAACAGATCTTCTGAACACTTCCTCTGTCTGCAATTGACCGTTCGCAAAGACAGTTGCTATGTCCGACAAGCCATGCCACATCATGTTCTTACACAGTGAAAAATATATATCGCGGAGCAAAGGGGGCACTGACAACGCGTCGACAGACAAGAGAGAGAAGGTTACTTTTGATATGAAACAAAGTCTCAGATTTCAAATTTTGTCATTTTTAAAGAAATGTAAACAATAAATATCATTTTGTGGCTCTTTAATGTGTCGTGACAGATCGCTGTAGCATCTCAGTTCAAGCGGCTCGTGAACCGATCATCTATTCCTACTAGTTCATTTATAGCATCAAATAAACATGAATGAACATCATAAGGAATGTTGTTTCAATCGCGGAAAGACGTCAGTACACACCATTTTTCAAGTTCAAGTCAACCTACGTTAATCTGCTAACTCCCCTGATAGCTTTGTCGGACAAAATGGCGGATTCGGTGTAATGATTGGTTAGATCGCCTGTCAATCAAACTCCTGGCAAAGGGTCAATTGGCTGGGCAAACATATAGCCCTGTTCTAAACTCATTTAATTGGTTCAGTGATTATTTTTGTTTTAGATGTTCAATCATATAGAACAGGCATCCTCAAATAGCTTTAGAATTTTGTGTTTTAACTTTTGTTTTGGTGGTAGCTCTGTATATTTCTATGGCATCATAAAAGTACTACTGCTGCCTAAATATATATATATATATATATATGAATCTGAACAAACCTTATTGACCTTAATGAGTAGGCTGCATCCAAAATTGCATACTTCCCTACTATATAGTAGGCGAAAAACTGTAGCCTATGTGACAAAAGAAGTCCCTGCAAACAAGCCTGCACTGGCCCTTTAAGGGCCCACTTAGGGCTAGAGTAAGCCCCCACTTAGGGCTAGAGTAAGCCCCCAGCAGGATGCCAGTTCTCTTGTAATTATTGGTAAAACAAATGTGCTTCAGAAACACACAGTTACAGCAGCCAGAGAAACATTAAAGTTAAGAAGTCAAGGGTCAAGAGCCCAACTAAAGCAAACGCTCACCTCCATAACAGTGACTTTAATTTAAAATGTACTATTTTCAATAAAACATCAACATCTAAAAGCTTTGTATGAAAGAAATAGTCAAATTGGATTGTAATAAGTAAAGATGCTGAGATCTAGACAGATCTGTTAGCATTTAATGTTCTGCTGCTGGTCATATGACAGTGATTTTAGCTTATTTAAATCAGGAGATTTTACTTTACTGCCAAGTCAATAGACCGTTTTATCATCCAACTGTTTTGTTATTGTATTAATTTTTTATAATTTTACATACATTTGTGTGTCATTTTAGAAAACAGAAAATGCTGTATAAAAATACAGCCAAAACAGAGCATGGGAAAAGAAAGTGGGCTGCTTACACGAAACCTGCAAAGGTACAAAAGTTGCTCTGGGCCCGAACGGGCTGGCCCACACTGGGCCATCATGGGCTTAATGTGGGCAGTTCGCTAGTGTGGGCTGCTCACAGTGAGCCCAAAGCTGTGGGCCTCGCCTGGGCAAGCCCGCACTGGGCCTGTTTAGGTTTGGCGTGGGCTGGCCCTAGCGCACTGGGCCTGTTTAGGTTTGGCGTGGGCTGGCCCTAGCGCACTGGGCCTGTTTAGGTTTGGCGTGGGCTGGCCATAGCCCACTGTGCCCGCTAAAAACAAGCATGGGCCCCGCAGGGGCATGTCCGAATTCACAGTACTCATAAAAGAGTCGGCAAAAAGTACCCAGATGACCTACTACTTCTGCAGAGATTCTGAAGTGTGCATATGATGGACATTTTACTATCCCATGAGGCCATGAGAGTGGATTAGTGAATGGCAGTGAAGTGACGAAACTGACGCTGGTAAGTCACATGATAATGACAGCATGGTGAATATAGTACGTCCGGATTACATTCATACAACACACACTCATACTATATATAGTGTAATTACTTATCCAAAATAAGTACCTACACAAGAGAGTATGCAATTTCGTATGCAGCCATAGTCATAAGGATCTATGGGGTCCTTCTGTGATATAATTTCCTGTTTTATGGTTTCTTGTCACATGACATAATAAATAATGTTAGTTGCTGTCCCACCACACTGACTTTGATTTTAACTTTAAAAAAACAATAGTAGACAACGTTTCTCAAATATTAATATTACTTTGAAAACTGCTTATTAAATAAATAAATACAATTTTATAAATTTAAATAGACTTCAGCTTTAAAATGAGACTTTACCATCTTGGTTACACCACTTAGATATATTAATTTAATCCTCACAAAATATAAAAATTATTTTTAATTTAGGGATTGAAAACATGTTTGAAAAGGTGTATTTTAGTAATAAGTTGAAGGTGTTTTTAAAAACTTAATAGATCAGAGCAAAAAAACGTTGCGTCACTGAACATTATACAGAAACCACTGGTATGCTTTAAAGGTAACCTGATACGTGTAATCAGGTCTTGCTTGGTACTGCCTAAAAACTGTTTATTTTTATGCTGTTTCCACATTTAAATACACAAAAGTTCTCCTTGACAACAGCTGATAGTTGATTTTCATTTTCTACCAACCTAACAAACAAAACCATGATTAATTTCTAAACATCAGAATACACTGCATTGGAAACTATATCTGTTTATATACCACCAAAGTCTCCACCCAATTAATGTCATTCTTGCCGGTGTAGTACACTGTTCAACCAGATCAGATCTACACGGTCTCCATATGAAAATAAAACATTAGACTTGCCAGTTTAACCCCTAGTGAGTGCTTGCGTCGGTGTGCCGAATGACGCATAAAAGAGGTCGATTTGTTTAGATTTGACTGATTTTGGGCACCTAGCTCCCTGAAACGAGTTCAAATCCTTCTAGGACAAAAGTACCTTTTCATTTCAAGTTTATTCAACCTTTACTTTATGTACTTTAAGATAAGATTTGCAGACAGTATATTTAATTTTTGTTGCACTGCTGAAAGATATATATGGCCATTATTGTGCTATACTTTAGGGTTATATTAAATTAATGGTGGCTGTTCAGTGGAAAAATATTGTTTTCTTTGTACAGTAGAGTTGGACCATTTCGGTCTTTAGAGACTTTCTCTGGTAGAATACCACAATTGCTTGAAATTGGGTTTTACGCAATAGCTAGCAATACTCAGACTCAGTGTTGTGAAAGAGGCCTGACTGTCTGCTGGTCAAAGGCCTCCCCTTGGCTCCTGAACTGATTACACTATGAATAAACTGGGATACTGTTGGGATTTTAGATGCATCATTGAGGATTTTACTGAGACAGAAGACCACAGCATGGTCAGGGCTTTGTCCTGTGCAACTTCTAAATTAAGTCACTGAGTTTATTTGGTGGAATGTTTTCGGAAAACCGTAGAGACCTCTGTTTTTGGGTTCAAGTTAGTATGTGTATTATTTTCATCTCAGCTACAACAATCGTAGCAACCTACGTGTTTTGGAGCAATATTTATTTATGATAATCTACGCACATATTCTAAAGTCATATAGAGAACAATGTGTTCCAGAAAGAAAAAGTTCACTGCTGTCCAAAAGTTTTGGATAAGACTTTTTTTTTTTAAGAAATTTGTTCAGCAAGGACAAATGAAATCAAAAATAATAGAAAGCACGTTTACAATGTTACAGAAGATTTACTTTCTATTCATCAACGAATCCTGAAAAAAATGTATCACGGTTTCCACAAACATATAAAGCAGCACAACTGTTTTCAACTTTGATAATAATGTTTCTTGAGCAGCAAATCAGCATATTAGAATGATTTCTAAAGGATCATGTGACACTGAAGACTGGAGTAATGATGCTGAAAATTCAGCGTTGCATCACAGGAATAAATTAGCCTACATTTAATAATGTATCCAAATAGAAAACAGTAATTTTACATGGTAAAAATATTTTACAATATTACTGTTTTTACTGTATTTTTGATCAAATAAATGCATTTGTGAGCATGAGAGACTTTTTCATAAACATTAAAAAAATCTTACTGACCTTTCGAACGGTAGGCTACTGAATCATACAGTACATGTGGTTCTAAAAAACCTTAGAAAGCACCTCTAATACAGAAAAGAAGAAACTGGTCTAGTTTTGGCACAAAATTATTACACTGACTGAAAAATGAATATAACGCATGCATTTTTAATCACAAAGTGGTATGCATTTGTTAAAACTGAATTGCTTAAATGAGTGCAGAAATGTCCTCAACAAATGAATAATCATGGCTCATTCCTTTTGAATGAATTTTCCCTGACGTTCTTCCATGACCTGGATGTTATTTTCCCAAACAAAACAAATATTCTCCGACACATCATCCACCAAAATCACAGACGGCCACTGAAAGCACTACTCTTCTGTTGTTGCTTCATCTTCAGCTTTGTTGTGGCCTTTAATTAAGCGGCAAGCAGTTTGTTCTGCCCCCAACAGAGTTGCCACAGAACAGCGTGTTGGTGGTTTTCAGCATGGGGTGCTTCTCCATGGGTGGGAGGAGTGAATGTCGCCTCAAATCTACTGGCAGAGGAGGTCAGACAAGTTCGAGTGACATGCAGGCCTGGGGCAGAGGAAGTTCATCGGGGCATGGCGTGGCTCAGATCTTGTGTTACCCGTGAGAAGCCAGAGAGAGTTGGAGAAGGATGTTTTTTCCAGAGTGGGCTGTCAGAACGCCAATCTGTGGGTATTAGCAGAGAGTTTGTAAGCAGGCAGAGCAATTGCTTTTGCTATAGTTTTGGGTTTTGTGCCAGTGCCAGACCAGAGAAAGCAAATATTTTGCTAGTCTTGCAGCTGTGCAGGTTCCATGTAGAGTGACTTAAGGTTGGAAAAGGGCCAAGCCTCAGCGGGGAAACGGTCAAGATAAAAAACGCTCCAGCAAAACAATATTGGCCATAATTAGAGTGTTAAATCACATGGGCTGTGAGGACTATGAGTGGCGTCAGCGCCCTGGTCTATCTCTCTCTTAAGGTCCCGTCAGGACAGAAGAACATCATCGTAGTGGAGTACAGACCACTCATCGCTACTCAGTCTTTCCTCAAGCTGTTTCATGACAGTTAGGCCAACATGGTGACAGATTTCCGACCAGTATGCTGTATTTCGGCTTCACACCCTCATGACGGCTTAATCTGTCATATCATCACTGTTGATGCTGCTTCCTAGAGTTTTCATCGTCAACTACTTTGGCAGTTTTATTGCTTAGAGGTTGTTCTTTCATAGTTCAGGAGACTTAATGCAGTTTTAAGTCATGTCTTATTTAAGTATGACATTTTGTCTCAGATGTCTTTTCTAAAATGTCTTAATAAACACAATCAAAACAACTTGAAATACAGTACAGTAAGAGAGCTATACAGCTTGGTTTTATAAGGTGTTTGGGCACTGGTCAAGACATACAACCATCAAAGGCTGGTTTACACTTTTTCCAGCATATCCAGTATATTCAGATAAAATACTTTTGGAGAAAAAAAGATCTAAACCATGAAAATTAAAGCCTGTAGACTAAAACTTTTTGTTGTGAAAATGAAAAGGATGTGACATTTATTCAATGACAATGTTCAATAACACATGAAACTATACAGTAATACAATGTTCAGGATAATGCAGAAAGAACCATTCCGTACTGTAATGTCAATGTGTCATGCAAAGAAAAAGGATTAATTCAAACTATAGTCTCACATAGTCAGATCCATATAGTCTATAAGCTGCGTCCCATTTCAAAGGCTGCATCCTTCAAAAGCTGCATTCATAGTGGCAAAAAAAAGGCTGTCCCAATTCCAAAGGTCCTTCGAATGCGGCCTGCTTTGTTTCCCGGGCCGTGAAGAATAGAGCGGATGAATCCTTTGAATTCCTTCATTGTGATTCGTTGACAATTTTTTTATAGAAAATGCTGGATTACACTTTTAAATATAAGTAGGACTTCCTTGACCTGTGACATATCATGATTTTGATGACGCCAGCCTGTGTGTGTTTTTCTGGCAAGACACAACATGAAGATGAAAGCGCGCCTGCCTAGAGACAGACCTCGAGTGACATTCATTGAGTAAGTGGACTGGGTACTTCTTCAGTGGGGATCCCCCTTCACCACTGGCGAGAGCGAGAAGGATTATTAAGAGCAAGACCCCACAGTCTATGCATACATGCTGCACTCGCAGGCATGCGCCCAGCGGAGCACAATATCGAGCCCACCAGTGCCGGAGCCTGCCAAGACAACACTGCCGAAGCCCAGCAAGGATTTTTTTTTCACCAGAGCCCACCGCAGACCCAGCAGCCAGGAAAGCCAAGTCTGAACAGGTGCATGAGTCAGCCCCCATTTCCTTCACGGAGCTAACCCATGAGGCCACAGTTGTCCCGGAGCCCAAGCCTGTTAATAAGTCTGACCAGGTATGTGAGCCAATCCCTTTATCTGTTCCCCTGGGGATATCAATTGAGTATGAAGGGTTATGAGTGTGCATAACACAAACCCTATGAGCGAGTTGAGGAATGCAAAAAGATCAGTTCCAAGTCTGTTTAGTTGTCTAGGACCAAGTCTGTTTCGTCGTCCAGCACCAAGCCTGTTTTGTCATCCTGTACCAAATCTGTGTTTATGAAGCTCCCACCCATCGTTCCAACACCCACCTCCTCTGCCTGTCCCATATCGGCCAAGGAGGCCATTTCTGAACTCTCTGCCTGTCTTGCCTTGGCCAAGGAGGCAGTTTTTGAACTCTCTGCTTGTCCCGTATTGGCCAAGGAGGCCGTTTTTGAACTCTCTGCCTGTCCTGACACGTCCAAAGAGGCCATCACATAACCCTTTGCCTGTGTTACATAGTTCTTTGGCCTCGTCTCCTCTGGCTCCATTCAGCCCTTCAATTCCACCTAGCAGCTTGGATACACCTTGGGCTTCCTGTTCGCCTGCTTTACCCCCTGGTGTGTCGACCCCTTAGCTCCACCTCAAACCTCCAAGCCCGTCAATCCACTTCGGCCTGTTGACCAGTTGGCTCCACTCTGGCTCCTCACTCCCTCAGCTACATCATCATTATGGCTCCTCTGGGCTCCCTCATCCCTCTGACTCTGCCTTGGTCAGTCGTCACTCTGCCTATACACTACAGACTTCTGGGCCATCGGCTTTGCCTCATCCCTCCACTCCTCCAGCTCAGTCAGGCTCCTCCTTCCCTCTGACTCCGCCTCAGTCCTCCTTCGCACCAGCTCTGCCTCAGTCCTCCGGCACCCTGGCTCCACCTCGGACGCTCGTCACTGTGGCTCCATCTTGGCCTTCTGGTCCTTCGGTGTTGCCCAGTCTCCACCTCTATTAGCTCCGCCTCAGGCAGTTATCTCCCTGGTTCCACCTGGCATCTCCACCAAGGCTCCACCATGACTCTTCCCTCCTTTGACTCAGTTGTGGGCCCGCATCCTGTTGCTCCTGCTGGGGGTTATTCCCTGGCTCCTACCTCCTCTGTGGTTGTCGATTCTGCCAGCTCTGTGTCTTCCTACTAAGCCCCCACCCACCCTCCTCTGTTGGACTTTAACCACAAGCAGTTTTATATATATAATTTGTGTCCTTTTAACAAATAACTATTAGACAGGACAAATTTCCACAGAGTGTTTGGCACAACAGCATGCCATCTATATAAAATGTCAACCTTGTTACCATGAATTAATTTAGTAAACCATCGATAATTGAAAAGTGGATATTTGTAGAAATGTCAACATTAAATTAATTCTCTTTCATTATAGTATCATGACCTTGAGCACAATGCGTATAATGTCAAGTTAGACCATAAAACTGTCAACCCTGCTACCTTCTAGGCTGGTTAAAGCTGTTTGTTTAGGGAGTATTCCTGCTTCAGATGAATTACTTTTGGGGGGAAAATGGAGCTAAACCACAAACAGTTCCATATATGATTTTGCATCTCTATAATAAATCACTTCAGCATAATAGCAGGCTGTCTATTCATTGTCAACTACATAGTGCTTTGTATTACAAACTTATCTACCATCACTCACATAAAATGAATCACTCTTTGGCATGATTTCCCAATGCTAAATCATACCGTATTGGAGCAACTATTTCAAAGGCTCCCAATTCTCTGTGGAACTGTAGTGTATGTAAATATTTTTGTGCTGTAGCTAGTTTATTTGTTTGTTTGTGCCTGCGCGTGTGAGAGCGAGTGAGGATTGTCGGCGCTGTCAGCCAGCAGCCAAGGCGTGCCTCAATAGCCTGTCTCGTGGAGCCCATTTTCCCCAGGAAGCACTGTGACTCAGTTGTGGTTGACTGTGGAGATCTCTACATGTTACAGCCCTGCGAGTGGCATGTTTTCCTAGTTCACTTTGAGGTCCTCTTCTGTCCCAATGTATCCTCCTCTTCCCCTTCTAACAGACGAGATGGCTAATATTTCAGTCAGCACACAAGCAAATGTTTCACCCTGTATGTACAGTCTTAATGGAAAACTGACATGGTCCCTAGCGAAATCTTTTGCAGGCGCAATCGCTTCAGGCCTGTGCGATCTCGCCTGTTTTATTTTTCTATACAGCTAGGCTGCATTTCATGACTCATTCTCTCAGACAAGACCTTGGAATAATAAAAGTGTGAAAGGGCAACTCACATGAGTCTTGAACTGAAACCTCACAATGCTTGGAAAATGGTCAAAGAGAAAAACAAAAGGGGTCATTTCATAGAGAATCAATATATTTGTCTTTTCGACACCAATGGATAATGGACCCCAGATCTGCTGGGTGTATGCTGTGGTTTATTGCTGTCTGTAGATTTTATTATTTTTCCCCCAGAATTCTTGGGTGATATGGGTAATGCTGTGACCTAATTCTGATGGGGAACCACCCACAGGAAATCCCCCAGAATGCTGCTGAGGTAATCAGGGTCTTGCAGACCTACCAGTAGTTCTGATTTGTGGGTCATCAGAGTTGTGCGATCTGACATTGTAGTATGATCCGTTTTAGTTTCTTTGACCCAGAACAACACCTCTCGGAAATGTTTCTTTGTATCGTGTGTCAGAAACAACACAGTTTCCTTTGAGTTTGGGTTACCTTGGGAACCGCTCTTTCCACAACTACCTCTCCACCCCACACACAGGAAAACACACTCACAAAAAAAGTGCTCATCAAAAGACAGGGAAGCTGTCACAGGAAACGAACACATTTACATGAGAAACTGTTCCTGTGCAGGACCACGACTGATCGTGGTTCAACAAAAACACAAGGTAGCTATGTTATTGCTATAATCACACAGAATTTACCACATTATTTTGTTTACTAAGCAGAGTAAAGACCTTTTGAAGATCAAGAAAAAGGTGCCATGGGATGTAAAAGCAGATGTTCAGCTCAATGTTGGCCACATTTGAATCTGAACTCCATGAAATAGTCATGTGTCCTTCATATAGGCTACATATATGTAAATTGACTTTAACAATGAATAACATTAAGCTGCCGACTTTTACTGTGTGTTAGTTTAGGCACTTTTCTAAACACATCACCACATTTTTCTTTTTCTTCATGTGGACACTTTTTGAATCTGATCCCACTCTTGTTTTCAACTTCTCCTTGCTACTGTACAGTACGTAAGCAAATATGTGCACAAAATACATAGAAGATAGCATTTTGTTGTTGTGAAATTCAACTGTAAACCTGTCAACCCTGTTGCCTTTCTGATTTTATTAATAATAAACGAATTTTGAAATATATCAATTCTAAAACATTAAAATTGAGGATAATAATAATAATAAAAAAGATGACACAAACACAGTTTTTTAAAGAAGTTTTTTGAGTTTTTGCCTTTATTGAGATAGGAGAATACAGAAACTGACAGGAGAAAACTGACAAACTCGCCTGACGCACAACTGCGGTACATGTTGAAGCGCATGCCGGTTCCCATGACACAAACACAATTTATTAACAATTAAACACATTATTTATCTTAAATATCATTTAAAATCTTAATGTTTAAAGCAGGACCCATTTCATAAAATGTTCCTTCCATTACCTCATGATTAAATCTGCTGAATAGAGTGCAACAGTGCCTGTTCACTTTTTCTGTGGCCTTCTCATTTGTTTCTCATTTGTTTTTCCCATATGGACTGTATAACGACAAAATCATAAGTAATGTAGTTTTTCACCAGGAATTTCACTGTTAAGCATGATTATTTAAAAAAATACATTGAAATAATGTGGGCTGATGGCTTCAACAAAAAAATATACCATTGATTAACAACCTTGTAGCTCACAGTAGGTTTGTCTTTAAAGGTTTATAAGTAAATCAATTTCTCTATGTTGCAACTGTTGTGCACTATTTCACATAAACAGAGGCAGCCTATACAGCAATCAGGATGCTAATGATCTGTATGATGGTTTGGTTTTTCACTGTCCATCCCTATTGTGGATGAGTTCAGAATTCCTCTAGTCCTATACATCATTATAAATTAGCCTTTGGATTTTGTGAATGCACATCATTTACATCATTTAGTCTGTGAACTGTACTCATGGGATCCATAAACGTTCCCACAGCAGACTCAAATCTTGATTTATTGTTTTGATTGCTTTTCTCTGTGGCTTAGTGTCAATCCATTTTATGTCAGAACAAAAATAACTGCACAAACTAAAAAATAAGTTTTTGTTTCAGTTCAAAGGACACTAGAATGTTTTGTTTAAGCTCAGCGCCTTCAATAATTAAATGGACAGTTCACACAAAAAACGTTATTTACTCACAAAACAACATTTGGGTGTGTAAATAACAGCCGAATTTTCAGCTATCATTCAGCACCACACACCACAAGTGTTTATTTACACATTTAGCAGCTCATATGCTTGCTGGTAATCACCATTACACTCTTTCACGATGTCTTCCAGCATATCTCTGTCATAGTATGGAAACCTATTCTGAAGTTTCATCAGGTTCCACTTATGGTCAGAATCTACAAGAAAAACACAAACAAACTGTAAATGTACAGTAGTTTAGCTAATATTCATAGCACTAATGCAGAATCACTCTAGGTTGGCATTTCCATGCACACCAGGCTAAGAACAAGTGCGAGGCTGCCAAAACATTATGAGCAACATGGTCACTTGTTCCTAGAGACTTCAGATCCCGAGTCTCACATGCACACATCTCTCCAATAAAATGCAGCTACGCAGTGCAAGATTGACCTCCCTGCTGGTTCATCTGGTTCATGGAGCAGGACAGACAGGGTGGGAGAACTCGTCTCCACCGCAGTGCTTCTGCCAGCCTGTTCTGCAAACAACGGCATCTTGATCCCACACTAAACCACACACTAATGCACAAAACTAGCACTATGGCAGACAGATGTCCCATACACACAGATCCCAGGAATGCCAGATATATAGGAAGGCTGTGATTGGACACAAAGGCCCCAAATAATGCAACAGAAAATCTATTCAATTGGGAAAACTGTGAAAGGATGGTAGAAAACGAATTGAAACCGACAGAATAAGTGGCGTTCAATGCCGTTGGCAGACACTCAGTTGAATGCATACATTTTAACGCTATGAACTAATGCCTTGCTCTACCAGTTGAGCTACAGGAACATAATTGAAGGTAAAGTGTGTATTTTTTATCCGAGTTTAATATGAAGAGTCAACTGTAAGTAATTTATTCGTCGGTTGATTTATGGGTGGAGTTGTTCGGAAAATGGAAGTCATTATTTTTCCAGTTAAATTCAGTGATGTTAGATGTGCAGAAATAATACACTATATCTTTAAGAACACTGCTAAAATTACTAAGATATTAAGTCATGCTGTCTGAAGAAAAAAAGAAGCTTAAAATAAGAAATATCTGCCAATGGGGTAAGACAAAGGCTACGTTCACACAGCAGCAGAATACGCTTGTCACACACACAAGCTACAGTACATTCACACTATCAGTTTTTGGGACTGACAACTGAATTTACTTACAGGTTTGAGTCAACGGGAATCAAGCCTGTATTCGCTTACTAGTAACCATAGCGACTGTAACGATCCCCGTCTGCTCCTGTCACTCCCCGGACTACACTTCCCATAATTCTCCCTGTCAGTCACATGTTCACTCCACACCAATCACCTGTTGCCACATACAGCCATGCACACATTCCTCACTAATCACCACACCCAGCTGCAGCTTGTTACCTGGATTATAAAAGGACTCTCACTCACACCATCTATCGCGAAGTCTTGTTAACTGTTGTTGCAATTCTGAGCGTTCCCGTGTTTACTGTCTACCTGCTTNAATACGCTTGTCACACACACAAGCTACAGTACATTCACACTATCAGTTTTTGGGACTGACAACTGAATTTACTTACAGGTTTGAGTCAACGGGAATCAAGCCTGTATTCGCTTACTAGTAACCATAGCGACAGTGACCGAAGGAATATCAAAGATGGCGATGTCCATAAAGTCTTATCACTTTTAATAAGTTCATCCATCAAATCTTCATTAACCAACAGCAGCTTTTATATATGGTGGAGAGCGGGGCATTTGAGTCGCACGTAGAACTCAAAACTGATGGGAGCAGCACCAGTGGACAACAGTGACCGGATCTAAAACCTTTTGATGATACACAGCTCATATCTCCATCGCTGTAAGTTACTGAAAGTAAAACCACACACAAAAATCCCCAACACGCGGTAGACACAGGTTTGTGCTGCGCAGAGCAGTTCTCTCTCACTGTATGACGTGACAGAGCTGTCCAGTTCCGTTCACACAGCGCAAGTTTTCTGATTGATTTTACAGGTGTGAGTTTAGTTATAGAAGTGGTTGTCACTCCCATAACTAAACTATGTGTGAACATAACTGTAATAAGAAGTCAAATACAGGACTGACAACTTACTTAATTGTGAATAATTTGTCATAAAACAAGACTTAATATCTTAGGTCATTTAGCATCTCATGTAAACGTATCTTGATTTAAAAATGTTAAGATATTTCCTATTGGAAAATAAGACAAATACTGAGAAAGAAAATTTTGCACTAAATATACAGCTTGAATTTGGTGTAGCTGGATTCAGTGGTGTGGTTAAACAGAGAACGCTTAGTAACTCATCCTTCAGCCTGAGAACTGTACTCATGGAAGCATCATTAGCCAGGGCAGGTCCTATCTCTACCGTGAGTAAGCCGAACTGCAGCCAGACGAGAGGTCATTCTGAGACTCTCTTGGTTCGGAGACAAACACATCTAATGTTTCTGGTAATCAGAGACAGAGGTGTGAGTTTGAGAATCAGAAGACCTGGCTGACCCCAAACCTCAGCTGAGGATACAACCTTTGGTCCTTGCCGTGATTCAGACGTAAGTGATGCTGAACACACAAATATAATGTATCATTAGGCATCTGAGAAGATATACAGACGGTTTAAATGTGAATAGCACATTAGTCCCACACCATCACACAGGCTCTGCAGATGGGAAAGCTGACCATTACAGTCACACCTCTTGGCAAAAAAAGGTGAAGAACTCCACATATGGAGCTAGATTCAGGCTCAATAGTCGGACCATACGTCATTTCCAAATCCCACTTAGGAGGCTGAAACATTATGTGTGAATCATGTTCCATGCCTGTTTGTCAGAATAGAATAAACAATAGTTTTTCATACACTGTCATTTTCAGATTTGAGGCAGATTTAGTATAAAAATGTATTTATAATTTTTGGTTTTCAAATGATCAATCCATCAAAGAAGAAATGTAAACTCTGTCATTATTTACTGCAATTTTTTTCTCAATGGAACACAGAAGAAATTTAGCAAAATCTTCACACAGCTCTTTTTCAATACTAAAAAAAAAAGGTTTTGCATGCGATTCATTCTTTGACATTAAATTGCACTTTTGTAAAAGTGGAATAACTTGGTTATCAAAAGCACAAATCCTATTGGCTGGCCAGGTTTCAATGGAAAAGAGATTATATGCAAATGTTTATGTCGGTCTGAACAGATGCATTAAAAGCCATTTATTTAAAAGGGTCATGAACTGCATTACTTTATTATTTTATAATGTTTCCTGGGATGCACTTATAATGTTTGTATGATTTTTACATAAAAAAAAATTATAATTTAGAAATAAAAGGCATTTTTCCTATTTGAACACTCTGTTTTAAGCGGCGTGTCTGCTGTGAGACTTCAATGTAAACGCCCACTGCTGTGGTTGACTAATATCTTTGGATATGAAAATAGCAAAGTAGTACATGTGGAACTCTCTTGAAAACTTATAGCATGTTTTTACTAATTACAGTTCTTAAGGTTTACTAATCGTGAAAATTGTTGATTATAGCATTGTATTTAGATTGTGGCACTATATTTAGATAGGTTGCAGTGATGAGCATGTAGCTGTTTAGAATGTTAAATGCATGAATGCAGAAATTGA
Organism: Anabarilius grahami; assembly: GCA_003731715.1. Taxonomy (NCBI): domain Eukaryota; kingdom Metazoa; phylum Chordata; class Actinopteri; order Cypriniformes; family Xenocyprididae; genus Anabarilius; species Anabarilius grahami. Next base: position 810,299 of record RJVU01004028.1, on the reverse strand, counting down.
TTGTAACTCGATTTCTGCACACTAACGAATGCTTTCACTATATCTAACAGTGCAAACACAATGTAAATAAGAGATTCACTGATTCTAGTGGGAGTTTTGGCAAGAGTCCAGGGGCCTCATTTATAAAATGTTGCGCAGAAACCGTCCTAAATTTGATCTTACAATAATTTCTCAGATGTGCGTACGTGGTATTCATAGAATGAACGTATACACAGAAAACGAGCGTGCGCCTCTCTTTAATCCTTTAATTTAGAATAGCTAGATTTCCAAAAACCTGCAGTAATCTGACAAGGAAAAGTGCGTACCACCCGTTTTCCACGTCAAAGACTATTTTTCTGTGCGTACGCATGCTTTATAAATAAGGCCCCAGAACACTCTTATTAAAATGGAAAATATAAAAATAAAACTAACTCAAAATATTAATAAAAACTATAGTATCTCAATGACACTAAAATAATACTTGCAGTGACAAACTCTTTTTTTTTGTATGTATGTATGAGTGTATTTGATTTGAGAGCTGTAAAATCGTTTGCATGGTTGATTTGATTTTAGATTGAATAATGACTTCTGTTCCTCACCTAAACATTTGTCTATAGAGGACATGGTGCACAATTCATATGGACTGCTTTTATTGTGCTTAAAGGATTAGTCCACTTTCAAATAAAATGTTCCTGATAATTTACTCACTGCAGAAAAAATAACACACGAGGGTGTGTAAATACTGACTGATTTTCAGTTTTAGACTAACTATTTCTTTAACCCACACTAGAGCAGTGTAAGTTTGAAGACAGCATGGCACATTTCCAAGTAATGACAATGCTGCCAGACTGGATCTCGAAGAGCTAAATCAGTCTGTTGTCAGACAGGCATGCCAATGATTCAAGCTTCTCCAAGGCCAGATGAGTTTACTTTACAGTAGGCCTCAATTTGGACCTCAAAACAATCTGGAGGAAAAACACATCAACCATGCAGCTCGGTGATAATGAATTTGCTAGTTACTGGCATATACTGCAATTGACATTAAAGGGATAGTTCACCCAAAAATAAAAATTCTGTCATCATTTACTCACCTTCAAGTTGTTCCAAATCTGTGTGAATTTCTTTGTTCTGCTGAACACAAAAGAAGATATTTGGAAGAATGTTTATAACCAAACAGATCTCGCCCCCCATTGACTACCACAGTAGAAAAAAATACTATGGTAGTCAATGGGGGCTGAGATCTGCTTGGTTTTGGGTAAACTATCCCTTTAATCTCTCATAACTCAGGTAGTTTGTACATAAAAGGACATCTAAGAGTAGTCACGTCAAGAGTGCTGGGACATTTTTTTTTTTTTTACACAATATGCTATGCTGTCCAGCAACGGAGGTGAGAGATCTGTTTAATATCACACACACGTGGAAGCTTTGAGACTCGAGAGTTCGAAATGGAGACGTTTCCAGAAGTGCTGTGAAATGAAACAGACCTAAACACACACCGTGCCATGGCGGATGCATATAAATCTTGTTTAAGACTCACCATCCTCCTCTGCACTGTCTGTATGGACCTGTGATGGGTTGGGTGCTGTGGATAAGGCTGTATCCTGTGGTTTGTCATCATCATCCAGCCAGACATTACTGCTTTCAGGGGTTTGGGTCATGGGTTCAGACATCCTACCTGAACTTCTTGCCTCTAGACGGTCTAGGAAGGCTAAGTTCACCCTGAAGAGTGCAAAACATCATCAGAACATTTCACAACTTGTTCCGAGCAATGAAATACTCCTACTTCATTAGAACAGTGGGGCTTTAACAGAGACCATGTTGAAATCACAAATGAATCTGTAAGTAAAAGAAACATTTTATGATTTTGGAAAATTTTAAATAAGAACTGTTATGGAATTTCTAGGTTTCTACCATTGTGAAAAAGAAGTGTGCTTAATTGTACTGAATGAGCACCGGTAGTGTCCTTCAAATATTCAAATCTTTATTCGCAGAAAATATAAAATTAAGGAAACAAAAGCCACTTAAGTGACTTTAAAGAGAGTACACTTTCATGACAATGTTTCTTAAAATAATTTTTTACTTTAAAGTACATTTTACATCATGTTTTAATATTTTGTTGTGCTTTAAAGTAAACTTATTCTGATGTGTTGACTAATATGCTAAAGCAGACGTAAAGTACTTAATTATAATTTTAACTGTAGCATGTTATTTGATATACTAAAAGCAACTTGCCCTGACTTGTCTTAAAATATGTCAATGTCATTGTTTTATCTTGAGACAAAACAATGTCATTGACATATTTAAAGATATAGTTACTTTCAGTTAAAACAGCTCAAACATGCATTTTAGTCTGGGACTAGATTAAAGGCTTAGATCACCCAAAAATGAAAATTCTGTCCCCCATAAGACCTTCGTTCATCTTCGGAACCCAAATTAAGATATTTTTGATAAAATCCGATGCCTCAGTGAGGCCTCCATTGACAGCAAGATAATTAACACTTTCAGATGCCCAGAAAGCTACTAAAGATATTTAAAACAGTTGATGTCAATACAGTGGTCCAACCTTAATGTTATGAAGTGACGAGAATACTTTTTGTGCGGCAAAAAAACAAAATAATGACTTTATTCAACAATATCTGGTGATGGGCGATTTCAAAAAACTGCTTCATGAAGCTTTACAAATCTTTTGTTTCGAATCAGTGGTTCAGAGCGTGAAAGTCACGTGATTTCAGTAAACGAGGCTTCGTTACATCATAAGTGTTTCGAAATTTCAATGGTTCACCACTGGGGGACGTGACTTTGGCAGTTTGATACATGCTCCGAAATACTAATCGAAACAAAAGATTCGTAAAGCTTCGAAGTTTAATGAAGCAGTGTTTTGAAATAGCCCATCACTAGATATTGTTCAATAAAGTCGTTTTTTTTTTTTTTTGGCAAGATGAACGAAGGTCTTATGGATGACATGAGGCTGAGTAATTAATGACAGAATTTTAATTTTTGGGTGAACTAACCCTTTAAGCCTTGTCTGTGAAACTGGGGAATAAAGATTAACTCCTTAAGTAAAGGACACTGTAGTTCATCTAATTGGATTTAATATAAAATTAAACTATAAAACAGTCTTTTAATTGCAATTAACATGCAATTAAGTCCTTGAAAACATTACATCCAGTTCACACTTAAGTATATTCTTTTTAAGTATATTATTGTTACGTGTATGTTCTGTTTTGATTTAATTTTCAGTCAAGTTTTGCTTGAGTTCCCAGTCATTGTTAGTTTCCCTGGTTGTTAAGTAGTTTGTTCCTTTGATTACTCTCCCTGTGTATTTAAACCCTGAGTTCTGTCAATTTTTTTTGTACTTTTTGTCGTCAATGTTTAACGTGGTTGTGTTATTTAGCTTATTCCTGTAATCGTCTGAGTTTTTACAAGTTGTATTTAAAATTTAAAGACCATTTTGTTTCTTGGATTCTCCTGTCGTGCGCTTCATTACAGCTATACATGAAAATTATTTCCGTAATACATTTTTAAAGTATGCTAAAATTATACAGGTTTCAAAATGTATTTTGAAACCTGTATGAATTCTCCCATTAAACACAAAAGTAGCTATTTATATAAAGATGCTCTCTGAATCACCTAAAAGCATGCTAGAGAACCTGATCATCAGGTTTTACTCAAACAGTAAAGTTCATGCAGTCATTGTGGAGTCATTAAAGCAACCAAAATACTAAAACATTCATGATATTTTTCCAATTCAACTTTCAGTCATTCAAATCGCAACGTTGACAATATAATTTGAAATAAAAAAATGGCATCAAATTATAAAAATGCATAATATAAGCATTTTCACTAGTGGTCTCAGAGTCCTTTATTAATTCTGACAGTCATGGTTTTTTTAGCGGTTTGTCATGATTAGGCGCCCATACCGCCGATGGTCAGCTTCAGCCCGTCTCTTCCTGTCCTCCTCCTGTTGTTTTTGTTTTTCCTCCAAAATGTCTGTCTGGAAATACAGTAGTAAGTTAATGAAAATTTCATCTCTAACAGAAATGTCTCCTCTACTTATGTAAAGGGATTCAAGGTCTGCGGCTGTAATAATTTAATTACATTTGCATGAATAAACAACAATATCAACATGATAGGTCAGACTGACCTATTGTCCTTGATGCATATCAGTGAGTTAAGTTTGTGTTTGACCGACATAGAGGCATTCAAAGCCACAGAAATACCACTATACAGCCAGCTGGAAAACACCTACACTACTACATCCATGAATACCTCCTATAACCTAGAACATGGTAATCAATAGCATATGCTAGGCAGAGTTAGTTCTTTTTCTTGGCTAAGCCCAGCTGTGGTGTTCCTAAGAAGCAAAAGTAGAGGTGATGCTCGTATGTTCAGGCCATCTGTTTCACTTCCTTTATTCTGTACCTTTCTCCTCTGCTCCTCCTTCATCTTAAGCAGGGCTGCGTTCTCCTCCTCTTTTCTGGAATCTCTGTACTCATGACATTTACCCTGTGAAGAAACAGTGGCGACGCAATGAAAAGTAGGAATGTGCAATTTTTAATTTTTTTTTAAATTGACTATGCTGAGTTTCCTGAACGCCCTGAATAATTAGGCTGGTTTCATGTTGAACTTACTTACTTGCTCACATAGGATGAGTTTTTGTGTTCAATAACTTCTTTATTCCACGCTACCTTAAAAATGCAATGCTTATGGCAGGTGCTCAAAAACCTTGATGCAATGGCTAAATATGTCCATTTGCATGTTTGTGGACCACTCACAGTGGCCATATTATGCATATTGCACACAATAATTGCAAGCACTGACAAAAACTGACAGTTCCAATCTGATTAGTTGTCTTTACGCTTTTATGCATCAATGGACAATGGACTTCACAAAATTTGCAAGGTTAAAGACATCAAAGTTTAGTTTGAGGCAGGCAAGTAAACTAGTTATAAACATGCATAACTGTATTTCCTGAATTATTGAAGGGTTAGTTCACCCAAAAATGAAATTTCCTGTTACCTTGAACACCTGTAAGACTTTCATTCATCTACGGAACACAAATTAGGATATTTTTGATGAAATCCGAGAGGTATATTCTCATCTATAGACATCAATTTAACTGACACTTTCAAGGTCCAGAAAGGTACTAAAGACATAGTTAAAACAGTCGACGTGACTGCAGTGGTTCAACTTTAATTTTATGAAGTGACGAGAATAATTTTTGTGCGCAAAAACAAAACAAAAATAATGACTTTGTTCAACAATATCTTCTCTTCTGTGTCATTCTTATACTTTGTTTACATCCAGCACTTCCAGGTTCTATGTCGTAATTGGCATGCGTCGTGCTGCTCACGTGATCAGCTTTGGCTAATACTGAGCCGGCATTTGGACGTAAACACGGAAGCCTTCACTGTGCTTACTTCGGCAACTACGTAAGGATGACAAGGAAGAGATTGTTGAATAAAGTCAAAAAATATTCTCGTCACTTCATAAAATTAAGGTTGAACCACTGCAGTCACGTCAACGGTTTTAACAATGTCTTTAGTACCTTTCTGGACCTTGAAAGTGTCAGTTAAATTGCTGTTGATGGACAAGTCATATACCTCTCGAATTTCATATTTTAATTTGTGTTCTGAAGATGAACGAGTTTCAAAACACTGCTTCAGCAAGCTTTGGAGTGTTATGATTCTTCTGTGTCGAGTCATGATTCGGATCGCGTGTCAAACCGCCAAACTGCTGAAATCATGTGACTTTGGCGCTCCGAACAGCTGATTCGACATAAAAGATTCATAACGCTCCGAAGCTTACTGAAGCAGTGTTTTGAAATCGGCCATCACTATATAAGTCGTTATTTTGGTTTTTTTTGGCGCACCAAAAATATTCTCGTCGCTTTATAATATTAATATTGAACCACTGTACTCACATGACCTGATTTAAATATGTTTTTAGTACATTAATGGATCTTGAGAGAGGAAATGTCATTGCTCCCTATGCAGGCCTCACGGAGCCATCGGATTTCAACAAAAATATCTTAATTTGCGTTCCGAAGATTAACGAAGGTCATTAGGGTGTGGAACGGCACGAGGGTAAGTAATAAATGACAGAATTTTCGTTTTTGGGTGAACTAACCCTTTAAAAGTCCATAGATATCATCATCAGTTCGTAATGCCAATGACAAGAGGATGCAATAAGACCTGTTTTCCTGTTTGTGACGTTCGGCATAAAGCCTATATGTATTAAGAATGATTTAGAAATCTGTTGTCAATAAAAAAGAAGCTTCAAAGTCTTCCTGCAGTTCCTGCATATGTATGTGTACTGTATGTCTGTATATATACACTGCCCTCTAAAAGTTTGGAAACGCCCTAGAAAAGTGGGGTTTTGGACAATATTGGCATGAATCCTTTTTAATTTGTGATCATTTTGCACTGATAAGGGACAACACAAACTTCGAAAACATATTTTATTACATAAACAGTTTATACATAGAAAAAACTAAAATTTTCGATTCATCAAAATATCCACCATTAGCAGCTATCTGACCTAAACTGGGTTCTAATTGGTTCATTGTATTCTAAACTTAATTGGCAATCAATTGTTGAAGCTATTAAGGTGTGCTGACCCCAAAATCTTTTACAAACCTGGGCCAAGTTTAAACCAGTAACCAGGCATCACAGCTGGCAAAGGGGCATGTCTGACTTTGACATGTATATATTGCCATTATTATGTAATCAAAATGAAAATTATTATTGCTGGTCTTCAATGATAATGTCAAGTTACTTTAATGTATTTGCACCAAAAAATGATAAGGATTTATGCTGATATCGTCCAAAACCACACTTTGCCAGGGGTGTTTCCAAACTTTTGGAGGGCAGTGTACATATATACATACATATGTACAGGTACTGTGTATATATTTTCTGTACAACTGTTCATGAGAACGGTTTCAATAAATTTTCCCACAGTGGCCTATTATTGTGGTATACTGTTTTTCAGATATCTAGGCTGTAAAAAGCAAGTAAAAACAAAACTGCGGTTGGTCATTGTGGATGTCAGTCAGGTGGTCTCTTCCTATCGAAGTAGGCGGTTCTTAGCCAGAATAAGCTGCAATGAGGACCAGACTTCATTCTGCAAGTCAATCATTGTGACCCATCCCTGGACAAAACCATACTGGACCCCAGCCATTGTCCATACAGTACTACCCCCAAGGGAGAGCCCATCACACATTTCAGCACAAAACTGGGCTCTGAAATGGGTGTTAGCTGTGATGTTACTTTAAGTTTCTCATGGCCCTGTTCAGAAAGATGCTGTAAGGAGGGGCAAGCAGAGAGCCTGGAAGTTGAAGAGATCCATTGTGTGTTTGGTCAGACGGCCTGGGGACAGCAGGCAGGGGCTGCTCTGTTTGGAATGGCTAGAGAGTAAGGGGAATAGGTGGGACGACCTGGGCCTGGCATCCTGGGAAGCCAATACAAAGGATCTTTTGCACAAACAGAGGATATGGTGGAGATTAATCTGTCTTGTGGAAGCATCACTGAAAGCATAACAATTCTCGGTGGCCACAAAACCACATCAAGAACCCGTCTTTCCACAAACACTTTGATCGGCGGGCCTACGACATTTAGGTTGGAGCGTTTCATTACTTGGCCTGGAGGCCATCCAGCCACTTAAGTCAATACAGCAAGAGAAAGCACAATCGAACGGCCTCCTCTCCCGGTAAGCCGAGAGAGCCAGAGCTCTGCACAGAACGCTGTTGCATGTGTTGTGTACCACGGCCCTGCAGTTCTAATGCACGATCTGTCTATTAGAGGGATTTTCCCCATTAGTCATCCAGAGGGAAGTCCTCGAAAGTCTCAAACAGGGAACAATTTCAGACGGGTTTTGAAAGCCGCACAACAAAACATTCTTTGCTTGACATGAGACGTTGTCATTTTTAAACAGTGCTGTCAGATGCCAGTTTTAGTGGTTTCTACAACATAAGAGGCAGCCCTCAAACCTCTTATGGTCAGCCCAGCCCAGCCCCACCAGTCACGGTCAGAAATTAACCAGGGCTCGGCAAATTGCCACTGAATGTGACAGAAATACCCCTGCAGCAAACTCCTCTATTAGATCTGTTACCTGACATTTGATATATTTCATTACATCAAATTCTAGGATCTCTGTAGTCAGTACTGTAAATACAGCACAATGACTGTCTCAAAGGTGAGTGTTGTGAATGTGCAGTATTTGACATGCTTTGTGATAAAAAAATAAAATAAAATTAGCTCTGAAAACAATGAATGTGAAGTAAACACACCCAAAAACCAATAGAGATTTAATTTATATATATAAAAAATATTTGCCACAAAAGACAGCAGAGAGCTGTATCTATAGCTGATCTAGACAGGTGGAGCTGGGGAGGAAGTGTGAAAATTAAATTTTAACGTCAATGTGCGCTGCTAATAGACCAGCTTGCTGCAGAAAATGTGTGCAACATTTAAATGTTTGATGTAATAACGCCTAAGATTTGATTGGTTGAGAGATATGTACTGAAAAATATTAAGCAGAACAACAGTTTTCATCATGGACAATAATAAGAAATGTTTCTTGAGTAACAATCAGCATATTAGAATGATTAATGAAGGATCATGTGACACTGAAGACTGGAGTAATGATGCTGAAAATTCAGCTTTCCATTACAGGAATAAAAATTTTAATATTACAATATATTAAGATAGAAAAGTTATTGTAGTTTTTGATCAAATAAATGTACTCTTAAAGGTGCACTATTTAATATTTTCTGTCCGCTAGAGGTCGCTAGAGGCCTATTCAAAACAAAGGCGTAGCTTGATGATGGCAAGTTTGAGCGCGGAATCTTGGGACATGTGGTCTTCACCTCAAAGGCCAGTGGGATAGATTTGGGATAGGACTCGGGAAGAAATCATGTTCATGAATGCGATTATTAACGTTACTGTAGTGTGAAGCAGAGCAGGACCGAGTGTTGTGGGAGCTGAACGAGGCCGCTGGAGCGACTGCGCAACACATGCCTCACGAGCAGTGAAACTTTTATTATGACACAGTCGACGGCGCCGCTTCTGCTTTTCCGGTCATGAGTATGAGGTAACACAGCTCTGTTTATCATATTAGATACATTTGTGTCTGAGAGTGTTGAAAATGATGTTATAATGTTACTCTATGCGTTCGCTCGGCGGCTGCTGTGAGACACAGTTGCACACTGCAGTAAGCTGATCGATTTAAGAATATCATATTAAATGCTGGATGGCTTGTGTTGATAAATGGCATGCAATTAATTTTAAAACGTATTATATGATGGACAAAATTCTGTATTACTGTTACTAAAAATAAAGCTGCATGCTGAGGCATGGTAAAGCATGGTACTCGCAAATAAATCAAGAAAATTTGATTTAAACAATTAGACTAAACGTGTTGAGCTATATAACAATAATTAGTTTTCTGTCTATGAACGTAACCAAACACTTGTTCACTTGTCTATTAAAACATGTAATATATTAAAGCGTCTTTGGTGATTCCATGGTTTCTACAAAATAAAACCGGAAACCGAGGGTAACGCGGGTATGATGCAATTGACAGGAGACTCCTCACACGTCCCGGAGCCTTGGTTAAAATTGCAATTTTCTCACGATTTACAAATTGTTGGAAACATTTGGGATATTGTAAGTACTCAAGTGAACAAAATATATAACACTGGCCTAGTGGTTTTTGGATATTTTACTGCAAAATCCTTACATATTGCACCTTTAATGACTCTGCAAGCAAACATTTGTAACAAAGTTTGTTTAAAAAAGCAAAGCATGATCTATATCTCAGTGTTTGGTTAACACAAGAGCATACTGATGCATACCGAAGCTGTTTAAAATTCAAGTGAAATCATGCTGGTTAGCAGTAATTAACACCTCAAAAGCATCCTGTTAGATTGCTTTTGTCATTGGCTGAGACTCTGGCTCCTTTCCAGGTACTTTCACTCAAACAATACAGGTTATTCCACACCAGTCTTTCTTTTTGTTGAATTCTCACAGACCCATCTCTGCCTTTTGTGTGGCGTGCTCGCTGTGAACTCTGGGAAGTCCCCTGAACTCTGCTTGCCTCACCATTCAGAAGCAGCACTTGCGCATTTCGAACTGAGAAAGCTTTATGATGGACTCAGATAGCCCTCTCTGGTGTGAGGCTAATAAGGAGATAATTGGGGGAGCTCTGCAGCAGGCCTACTCTTTGCTACAGTCCAACATGCCATGTCAATGAAAGCTCTCGAGTGAGGACTGTTTACTTAAAAAACATGTATCAAAGACAAATCAATTGGTGTGAATTATTCCAGTGCCCCAGGCTCTAACCTCAGCACCACAGTTATGCACAAGAGGCTTGAACACGGGCCTATGGAGCATACAGTGCATTTTTGGCCTCTGTCTTACCCAGGATGATGCTGGTATGGTATTGCTTGATGCCATAGAAACGGTACTGCTGGACCTCTCAAATTTTTGAAGAAACTCCTCGGTTTTCCTGCAGGAGGAAAAGACATAATTGTGATTACAGGGATAGTTCGTCCAAAAATTCTGTCGTCATTTACTCATCCTCATGTTGTTCCAAACCCATATAACTTTCTTTCTTCCAAAAATGTAAAAAAAAAAGAAAGTGCACTGAATTCTGAACTACTTCATTTGAGGAAAAGACTGAAATTTAAGTTATTTACCGACTGTCTTGGACTGTTGGATGCTCTCAAATCTCATTTACACTTGCATATATACTAGGGCTGCAAAATAATATTTGATGTTTAATGTGTTAAAAATAATTTAGTTAATTAATATAATTAATTTAGCAGCCATCGTACAAAACAGCATACGCTCAGTTTTAACACCATTCAGTTTCAGCAAGTTATGCTGCATCCAGATTCTGATTTCTTCTGGCACTCAAAACAGCTAACATGCTGTCGACATCAGGGCCAGTGGTGATGTAAATTTGAGTATCATCAGTATAGCAACCATATATCCTAATAATCTGCCCAAGTTGAAGCATATATGCTAAATAGAGTTGGGCCCACTACTGAACCCTGAGGAACACCCTGTCAATCTGGCATGGTATCAGATTTATGATTTCCCAGACTAATTCACTGGGCAATCGAATACCATCCCGAAAAGACCAAGTCAGCTGTGCAGCCCATGGCATATGGTGTCAAAGGCAGCACTGATGTCTAACAAGACCAAGATACTTTTTGTAACCAATTGCAATGTGCCAAATTTGAATATACACATATTAAAACTGCATCAATGAGATTAAAAAGCTAAGCCAAAAGGAAACCCTTTTTATGAATAACAACTTAAATTTTGGGTTGGTTTTCAAACAAAGCTACTGTATAATTTTAGAAAACTTGGAATATAGTGCAGAATTCATATGGACTGCTGCAGTAATGATGCATTATTGTGATTTTTAAGCCAGTTTGGAGCTTAATAGCCTCTGGAATGGAGGCCAGACTGGTAAAAAATGCTTTCACTGTAGAATCATATGGGTTTGTCATTTGGGTTTACAACAACATAAGGGTAACTGATGACAAAAGTTTCACTGCCAACAGTGGCTTATATCTGTTTCACTAACTTGTAGATTTCCTTGCATTTGCTTTCAATCATCTCCTGTCAAGATCTCTAAACTAAAGGCATATTTTCTACAGAACACGGGCCAAGGGTAAACGTGTGCATTCAGGTTTATTGTTTTTGGATAATGGCCAATAGAGCAGCTTAACATCCTTCTTCCTCCTTTAAACAAATCACACTTTAAATGTGGCATATAGGAATAATGTTAACGTACGTTTGCTTGTCGTGCTGATACCGCTCCTGTCTCTGTTCCTCTTCTTGCTTTGTCCTCATCTTTAGCTTATTGGCCTACAATGCAAAAAAGATGTTTTGACGTAAAAGTACTTACAGTATCCATTCAGCTTATTATGCAAAATGAACCATAAGCAAGCCATTTACAGGTTGATTCTCCACAAAATTATTCTGACCAGCTGGACATACAGTAAAAAGGTTGGCTCATCCAATGGTGTGAGTTTAGGGCAGAACTAACTGTTCTTACCAACAAATTACAGACAGAGTGTTTGGGAAACCTGTTTGCATACAATCAGTATTTTTGCAATTCTATTTGGTGAAGCTAGTGCAGCAGATATTGTTTTCATTTTTCATTTTGATGTTTCTATATTCTGTGATTCTTCTGTGCTGTCCAAAAAAAGCATGAACATTTTTTTTTTTACAGCCATTTAAACACCATGACTTTTTTTGCAGTGTTATGGTCATTCAGTATTTATACCACATTTGGACAATTGCCTTCAAAACCATTCTTACTGCATTTCATTGGCTCTGTATTTGTATTTTCCACAATGAAAATAAAGTTAAATCTAATCTAATTAAAATCTTTTTTCTTTAACTGTTTTTCATTTCCAGCATTCCAGTATTCCAAGCTTATCTACAATCCCGAGATCCCTAAAGTAAACCATTATTACACTACGAGAACTGCCAAGCAGTGACCGGCACATGTTTTAGCGAATGAACTTTAGTGTCTGTGGTTGCTGGAATAATTAGACTCGTCAATCACACAAAGCTCATGCAGCAGCTGAAGTCTGAAGTCTAATATCTCCTTTAATTGCAGAGAATATGATAACTTGTATGTTGCCTGCAGTGACATCTGGAGTTATAAAGTCTGAATTACAAAGGCATCATAAAAAAAGCACTGACTCCAAACATAAGCCAGATGACCAGATGAAGTTTTGCAGATGCATGAGAGTAACAGAATGCCCTACAGGAATGCTGTAAAAAATCAGATGTAAACAATTTGTTGGGCAGTACCTTCTCTCGCTGTATGGCCTTCATTTTCTCAGTCTCCTCCTCCTCTGCCTGTCTCTTTTTTCTATCCATTTCCTCTTTCATGAGCTGTGGAGATATGCAAATGTAGTGTGTAAGTATGCAAAACACCACAAGTGTTTAGGAAATGAATCAGATATTTTAAACAGGTACTTCTAAACCTTTTTTTTCAGCTTTGACTGGCGTGCTTCCATCTGCTGTCTCTGTCTAACTTCTGCCAGTGATACTGCACCACCTGTAAGAGAATATTTGCAGCTTTAGAAGTTATTTTCCTTTGGTCTTTTGTGTTTTAGATCAAGGCTTCCATATATATATTACATCTTCGCATTACCAAGTTGCTCTGGAGGTAGGTGAATAGGACCAGGACGATTCTCTTCCTTCCATTTCCTCAGATCCTCCTCTTCTTTCTGTGCAACTGCAGAGAGAAAAAGAGAAGAGCTTTTCATTTCTAAACACAAATGGGATGGTCTGACAGCTGGCTGAAACTCAGGGCTGGCAACAGAAATGTGAATGGTGCATTCTAATAAAAGACTACGTTCTACACACACTTTTTAAGACTTTTTTTAAAACAAAAATAAAAGCTGAAATACACTACTACACAAATTTTGCCCATATGTTTGCCCCCGATTTGCAGTCGCCGAAAGTCAGAGACAATCTGCAGATTTTGTAAATTCAGAGTTGGTCGATTTTGTGCACATCTCTTAGCAATGAGGCGCATGTTTCTGCATGAGTTTGTTTTGTTCAGAACAACCTAAAAAGTCTGGTAGTGTGTGAACCTAAGCCAATTAGTGCAGAGGTCCTCAACCCTGCTCCTGGGGACCAACTGTCCAGCAGAGTTCAGCTCCAACCCTAATAAAACACACCTGAACCAGCTAATCACGATCTTCAGGATCACTTGAAAAATCACAGGCAGGTGTGCTGAAGCAGGTTGGAAATATGCTATGTTCACACCATGTCGTAATTACTGTAATTTTTGAGATGGCCACACATAACGTTCTACCAAAGACTATAGAAATAGAAAGATTGTTCACTTCTATTACTTGTGAATGGGAAAAACTGCAACGCGCAATATGGCAGAATACGTCCCACCGTCTAAGTAAAAGAGCCAATCATTGATTGGTAAAGTCATCGCGTCACTGCAGCTGCCGTTAGAAGCTCCGGTACCCATAGAAGCCTGAGACTAGCGCTTAGGACTGCACATGCGCATTGGCTCGTCTAGCCTGAAAAGTACCCTTGTTCTTTTTTACATTATTTGAGCATAAGAAACAACATTTATGGCACAATTCATGTCAGATTTTGTTGCTGATTTGAAATATGTTATTTAATTGTGAGTTCACCAAGCAGTCAGGACTCCCCCATTCAAATAGATAGGACTTTGTCTTGGATGCCCGAAATAGCTGCCCAGAGGCATTGCAAATATGGCCGCCGAGCGGACAGACTTTCCTTGAAAGGGATTTTGGTTCTACTCAGAGCTGTTCACGTCCTCGGACCACTGATATATATATGACTGGATTGCTCATGGAGTGAAGTGAAGCTGAATTGGATATTGGTATTCCCACAAGTCAAGTCACCTTTATTTATATAGGGCTTTTTACAATGTAGATTGTTTCAAAGCAGCCATAGTAACAAAGTTGGTTACACATCCTAATTTAATGGGAAACCATCTGATTTTAATGTGAAAACATTAACGAGTCAGTGTTTTATATATGAAGTCTCCCTGTACATTCTTACATTGCAAACATCCTAAACATGTAAATTATTATTTATTTAAAGTTGGGAATTTTTGCATTTCTATGGCAACAAATTAATCTGCAGTGGTCAGGTACAAATCGGTACAAAAGCTCTCAAAAAAAGAAAGAAAGAAAAAAAAACCCTCCAGTTTAAAGGTTGGAATTTTGAGTTTGACGAGGACGTGAACACTTTTTACAAGTTAAAATCTTGTAATTACAGTAATTACGACATGGTGTGAAACGCACCTATAAACTTTGCAGGATAGTGCAGGAGCAGGGTTAGAATATGATGCCGTGTTTTCTCTGTAACCATTTACAAAGTCACCAAGTGTATGATGCCTAGTGTTTTAAAATCTGTTCAAATTGTATTAGTTGTGTAGTGTGTATTCCAGGCTTAAGATAATATTTAACTTCATTAACAACAACAACAACAACAAAAACAAAAGAAATTTGTCTTCCTTTGCAGTCACAAACAAACATGCAGAAATTGCACCTGATGGTAACAATTAGAGAAACATCTGGATCACATGAAGATGGAAAATACAACATGTCATGTCATGACTTACTCCTCTGCAGTTTGCCCCGTCTTGATTCATTTGGTGGTATCCTGGTGAATCCATCAGCACTGTGTGGGCAATGGCATGCATAGGTTCATTTGGTTTCTGACTCTGTCTCCATCTGTGGTATGAACTTATCAGCTGTCTCATGTGCCAGAAATGTCTCAAAACCAAGGTGGGGCACAAGTCATCTTTTCTTACGTAACGTCAGAATTTTTCACAAACAACTTTGGGGAACTCCCCCTCTATCCCCATCATATTTGAATGTGACACAATACTCCCACCCCAAATAATGCAGCTATCAAAATCCAATTAAAAACACATCTGTATCATAGCTGATCCCCTGACATCACAAATGACCCCAAATGTGCTGCATGATGACATATAAAACAATGATTCATGTGGTATAAATGAAAAGATTAGAATTATGATGATGACGTTAGATAAATCAATAATCAAGTAAATGATCACAACACAAATAGAAATAGCGAGAAGAGTACTTCAGTTCAGGCAACAGTTCAGTATTGATCATGAAAATTACAAATGATTTAAAAATGTTATATAATGATTAATAGCCCTTGTTAATGCACAACACATTTGCTGCCATTGAGGTATGATGCGGGTAAGGTTAGGGACAGGTCTGGTGGTATGGGTAGGTTAAGGGTTGGTTAAGGAGTCAAAAGTGTACAGGGGTCCATTCGATTACTATAAGGCAACACAGTTTAATCTGTTTATATTACATTGTTTTGATAAAGTATTTTCTTAAAAATTTTAATTTGTTTTCTCCTGTTAATGTATGATTCAAGGAATATCCTATTTAGTACACTAATATAATTAAAACACGTTTTGCACACAAAATACAGTGTGTTATGTCTTTAGCAAGCATTTAGCTAGTATTTAGCTAAACTTAATAAACCACCCTTTACACAAACATTGTTACAGCAGCTAAAAGTCTAATGGCCATAAAGATACTACAACCCAAATTCCAGAAATGTTGGGATGTTTTTTTAAATTTGAATAAAACGAAAACTAAAAGACTTTTAAATCACATGAGCCAATATTTTATTCACACAATAGAACATTTGTTATGTATCTATACATAACAAATGTTTAAAATGAGAAATTTTACACTTTTATCCACTAAATGAGCTCATTTCAAATTTGTTGCCAATCTTCCAATCTGTGAAAGAGTGCGTAAAAAGATTGTGGAAAACAATGTTCCTCAACGTCAAATTGCAAAGGCTTTGCAAATCTCATCATCTACAGTGTATAACATCATCAAATGATTCAGAGAAACTGGAGAAATCTCTGTGGGTAAGGGACAAGGCCGAAGACCTTAATTGGATGCCCGTGGTCTTCGGGCCCTCAGACGACACTGCATCACTCATCGGCATGATTGTGTCAATGACATTACTAAATGGGCCCAGGAATACTTCCAGAAACCACTGTCGGTAAACACAATCCGCCGTGCCATCTGCAGATGCCAACTAAAGCTCTAACATGCAAAAAAGAAGCCATATGTGAACATAGTCCAGAAGTGCCATTGTGTCCTGTGGGCCAAAGTTTCAAAGTGGAAAAGTGTTTTATGGTCAGACGAGTCCAAATTTGACATTCTTGTTGGAAATCACGTACGCTGGGTCCTCCGGGTTGAAGAGGAGTGAGACCTTCCAGTGTGTCTTCAGTGTTCAGTTCAAAAGCCAGAATCTCTGATGGTATGGGGGTGCATAAGTGCATACGGTATGGGCAGCTTGCATGTTTTGAAAGGCACTATGAATGCTGAAAAGTATATAAAGGTTTTAGAGCAACATATGCTCCCCTCCAGATGACATCTATTTCAGGGAAGGCCTTGTGTATTTCAGCAGGACAATGCAAAACCAAATACTGCACCTATTACAACAGCATGGCTTCATTGTAGAAAAGTCCGGATGCTGAATTGGACTACCTGGTTGGTTGATTGAGTTCACGCAGCATTTTGATTGGTTGACTCCACGCAGCATTTTCTTTCAACCATGGTTTTTTAAAAGTCTGTTGTGGTACATGCTGTAAGAGTTGTTTGCTATTCAAATCAACAATGGAGTTTAAAAAATATGACCGATGGACTGACAATGAAGTTCAGGCTTTATTAAGCTTATATGTGGAGGACGAAATCCAGCGGGAAGTAGAAAGTCACTTGCAGTCCTACGTCACTGGACTAATCTTCACAGTACTTTAGACCGCTATGGAAACGCAGTTAGCAATAGGTCTGGGGGGAAAAAGTTCCTGGGAAAAAAGTTCCTGGGACAAATTGTTCAAGGTAATTTTGGTGGAAACACGGCTTATGTTCTACTGTGAATAAAATATTGGCTCATGTGATTTGAAAGCCTTTCAGTTTTCATTTTATTCAAATTTAAATGTCCCAACATTTCCGGAATTTGGGTTGTAAATGATTAGTAAATGTTTATGAACATTTACAAATGATGAATAGTTTCAACTTTAGATTGGGTCCTGCAAAAACATGAACAAATAATTAATGAATGATTTGTAAAAATTTGTGAATATGGTGAATTCAGGGCATTTGAGATTTTTTTTTGTCATCGATATGGCTGTTTATAAAGGTACTAATGATTAGTAAATGTTAAAATGCCACTATTATGGATTTTTGAAAATTACCTTTCATGTAGTGTGTAGCACAGCTCTAAGTGAATGAAAACATCCTGCAAAGTTTTAAAGTTCCCCTATTATGCCTTTTTTAAGGTTCCTAATATTGTTTTGGGAGTCTCCTACAACAGGTTTAAATGCATGCAAGGTCAAAAAACACTTTTGTTTTCTCATAATATACATTTCATTTCACCTGAGTTTTCAATCTTTTGTAGGCTCACGGAAAGGAGGGGTTTAGAGAGACGGATTCTCTGAACTGCTTCAAACGAGTCGTTTACAAAAGATTGAAAACTCAGGTGAAATTAAATGTATATTATGAGAAAACAAAAGTGTTTTTTGACCTTGCATGCATTTAAACCTGTTGTAGGAGACTCCCAAAACAATATTAGGAACATCAAAAAAGGCATAATAGGGGCACTTTAATATTTGTTAATATGTGTATATAGAAGTCTACAAAACAAACAAAGACCAAAAAAGTCACCTTTACAGTCTGTGGTTATGAGTTAATGAATGTTAACATGAATAGTTTGTGAAGTGCTTAAAATTACTTATTAGGTTTTTTTTTTTTTACATTTGTAAATGTAAAAAAGTGCATTAGGTAATAGTATATGAACTGAAGTTTATTGACATTTGTTAGCATTCAAAAGTACATTGACAAATAAGCTTTTAATCATTGCATAATTTCTGTTAAAATCACTTATAGATTTTTTTAAAATGCATGAATTTACACTTTACTGACATTTGAAAGCATTTTAATGTACTTTAAATAATGATCTATTAATCATTAGGTAATGTTAAATAAGTCAATTAGTAATATTAACAATCATATTATTTCATATTTATGTGAATATATATTAACTAATGATCAGTTAAGCATTATATAATGTTTGTTAATGATTTATTAATGAAAGTTGTTACCTAGATTTTTAGAAGATTATAATTTATTGTAGTTCACTCTCTTCCCAGAATGCTCTGGGGAATGAGTAATTATGGTTGCATTGTTTTTATTTACAAAGTAGCTGTTGATGTTTGTTTATTATCTTTTTGTCTTGTGATATCATGTCAGTTACAGTATGCATTTGCTTCTTTACTCAAAATGACCAGCTAAAACATACGAAGAACATAACATTTAACAATGTACTCAATGTAAATGAAGGGATTGAACATTTGGGTAATGAAGGGATGAACATTTCTCTAGAACTTAAGAAACTATTTTAGATGTAGGCCTACTCCATTTGCAGTAGCTGTTTTATACAGGCTATAACATGACATGACAAAGACATTTATTTACAAACGTGTGTTTTTTTATCTATACATTGTTGAAATGTACTGTCTACCAGATGGTTGCTGTAGCCTATTTCTAAAGGTTATTTTAATATTGTTTTATAATAAAATTTATTTTATTGAGTTATTGTATTTTTAGTGTTAGGGCCTATATTTGTGTTTATATAGCCTACTACCGATTTAAATGTATTCGATAATACATTGAAAAATTTTCGTGTACTAGTATCAGACAAACTTTTCATTTGTGGACAATAAGTATTTCAGTCTCACCTGCCATGTAAATATTCGTACCTGAATTCTGAAAGTTTCGTTTCTCAGGACTGTTTAGACGGAAACGAAAGTGAAACCAAAGTGGTTGTTGGTTCATAAACAGAGAAGAAGCTAAGCAAATAAATATACGATTTAATCCCCAGAGTGTCCTCAAACACATCGAAATAACGATACATTTGAAAGTTTTTCAAACGTAAATGTGTTTTAAAAGTAAAATGTTTATTTTTTATAGCCTACATATATTATTATAATTTTATACATTCATATATCCTATATATATTTTTTAAAAATGTATCAAACGTAAACTTTAAAGAAATTTCACTTGTCTAACAGGCCTAAACGCTTTAGTTGTACTCACTGTGTTGGCTGATTCTGAGGGTTTTGCGTAACGTTACCAGGTGAGTTCTTCTCACATTCATTTTCATTCGTTTGCTCGCTGTCCGTCATATTGCTCCTTTGGTTTATTGTATTTCCTCTATATCCGCCGCCTCTTGCGTTATTACGATTTTGATAAGTATATTGATTCATGCTACTAATATTCTGTTCCGTGTCTGTTGACTATTGCATAAACTACAGCAGCTGATCACTGGCAGTGGCAGAGCAGACTGGTGGCAGTATTGGCAAGTCTCTCTGTGTTGGATTCCCCGCTAAACACCACTATCGATATGCAACATAATGCATGAAACCTTTTTAAACCCATGATAAATAAATATAATGCTTAGGGTTTACATTATGGTTTGGAAGTTTATGACATAAATATATTTTAGAATTGTTTTAAAACCTCTGTTTTGGAATCGCGAGACCTCTCAGCAGCATGAAGATTGTCCCTCTGGTGTTTCCGTAGCTGTGTCAGTCACCATCATGGCGAGCTCCAGTGGTGTAGCGATGGACGGGGACATAATGAGACATGTTGAATATACACCAAAATCTAACGTGCAGAGTGAGACAGATATTGACAAACGCCTTGTGAGTAAATGTCGCGCTGGAGAGTCTGGAGAATTTACACTGTTTTACTATGAAATGTCTGAACTACCTGTGTTATAAGAGTTTCACCTGTGCTCATCATAGTATTGACCTTGCTGATCACATCTGAAGCATTTATAGAGGACTTTTACTTTTTTCTTATCAAATAATGTTATTTTATTTGATAAATACTTACTGTAAATTGATGTATTAATGAAAATCGCTGAATAACGGTTGATGTAACGTGGGAAATAATTATTAGCATGTAGGACTTATTATTAATAACGTTTTGAGTTTTTATACATCAGCTCTTGTGAGTATATAACAAACACTTTATGGCCCACTAAAAGTTGATTTAATAAATATAGTAATAAAAGAAGATCCTTAATTAAACATTAAGTTTGTCAAGCCAACCGTTTCAAAGTCGTTTCAAAAATTTCAAAGGGTTAGTTCACCCAAAATTGAAAATAATGTAATTAATTACTCACCCTCATGCCGTTCCACACCCGTAAGACCTTCATTGATCTTCAGAAGGCAAATTAAGATATTTTTGTTGAAATCCGATGGCTCCGTGAGGCCTGCATAGGGAGCAATGACATTTCCTCTCTCAAGATCCATTAATGTACTAAAAACATATTTAAATCAGTTCATATGAGTACAGTGGTTCAAAAGTAATATTATAAAGCGACGAGAATATTTTTGGTGTGCCAAAAAAACTAAATAAGGACTTATACCGATTTCAAAACACTGCTTCAGTAAACTTCGGAGCGTTATGAATCAGCGTGTCGAATCATGATGAACTGCTGAAATCATGTGACTTTGGTGCTCCGAACCGCTGATTCGACATGCTGATTCATAATGCTCCGAAGCTTACTGAAGCAGTGTTTTGAAATCGGCCATCACTATATAAGTCGTTTTTTTTTTTTTTTTTGGCACACCAAAAATATTCTTGTTGCTTTATAATATTAATATTGAACCACTGTACTCACATGAACTGATTTAAATATGTTTTTAGTACATTAATGGATCTTGAGAGAGGAAATTTCATTGCTGGCTATGGAGGCCTCACTGAGCCATCGGATTTCAACAAAAATATCTTAATTTGCATTCCGAAGATTAACGAAGGTCTTACGGGTGTGGAACGGCATGAGGGTGAGTAATAAATGACATTATTTTCATTTTTGGGTGAACTAACCCTTTAAATGTTATATACACCTTATGGATACAAATTGTTTGTTTGGTCGTTGCTAGGGCATTGCTAGGCAATTAGGGTGTTCGTTCTGTCTGTCCGCCTGTCTGTCTGTCTGACGGTTTATCTATCTATCTATCTATCTATCTATCTATCGATCTATCGATCTACCATCCATCAGATAGATAGACATAGACAGATCGATAGATAAACTATCAGATAGATAGATAGATAAGCTGTCAGATAGATAGATATACAGATACATAGATAGGTATCCATCAGATATGTATGCCGTTAGATAGCTAGATTGTCAGAAGAATGAAGGTTAAAGCGATTGTACATTTTAGTTGTTTAACGTTTGCAGCTTGAATTTATGAATCATCATGTAATGTCATGATGATTCATGAGTCAGACTCTGAACATTCAGTCTATGGGATTTTGGGAATTTTGGATTGTCAGTTACTCTCTTAGAACAGGTTGATGGTCTGTGGTGAGTTTGGTGGACATAATTTAAAATCTCTGTAGCCAACATAAATATATGACAACACTTAAAATGCTTCTCTACCAATGCTTGCCTTTTGTTTCTTTTTAATTATATAGTGATAAAATGTTTGTTTGTGTGTGTTTCAGGGTGGCACTCTGATGGCAGTGGGACTGGGGGTTGCTGCAGCAGGGTTTGCAGGTGAGCACAACTGCTTTGACCCCAGTGTATGCACCCATTTGGAGATTCCCAATCTTGTGTCATTAAACCACATGTTGCATAGTCAAATGCAGAAGCTACATGCATTCATATAATATGTTTAGTATGGCCTTGTGGTTAAAGCTCTGGGCTGGGAACCAAAGGTTAACTGGTTCAAACTGATGATTGATTACCATTGTGCTTTTGAGGAAGTGCTTAACCTCAAATTACTCCAGGGGAGACTGGATTGCCTGGATTTTATTGCCTGGATTGACTGCAATAAGTATTTTCAAGCTGTTGACAGTATTAGCTACATGACAAATTAGAGGCCACTCATCGGTTTTGTGGTAAAAATGCAAGACGCAGAGTCACATTATTTTAGAATGCCGCGTCATGCACAAGACGCTGCAAAATATTTATTTTCTCATGTAACACAAGCAATCAAACGAACATTAGGCATTCTGAGTTGATGCATTTAAGAAAAATAGACATGCAGCCCACCATGATAATAATAAAATAAAAAAGATTAGAATGTGCATCCGTTGTGTAAACAATACAAAACTTTTGCCTACATCATGTGAACAATCTGCCCATACAAATGTGCATAAATCAACCAAAAGGCTACAGACGCTTAGAGGTCTTGATAAGTTAAAAGAACATGTAGTCAAATATGAGCCGGGGATATTTTAGAGGATTCACTCTGCATTTAAATGTGGTTGTCACTCCTGAAACCCTGCAGTGCTGTTGGTCCTCTTAGCATGAAAATAAAATTTTTGTTCAAATTGTGAATAGATTATATACAGAAAGCGAGCAAAGTTCGCTCCCTTAATGACTGAAGCTGTCAATCACATCAGTCGCAGTGCGTAAACGCTATGCTCAACGCTGCAAATCACGTTGTATTTAGAAACTTTGACGGTCTTCAGACTACAGAGCATGAACACGAATAAGCACCGGTCTTGGCTATTGATCCCGCACTCCTCCTGTCCCTAGTGATTCCCGACCCGCACAAATGACATTGCAAATGACAACGTAACTTGTATTCCACCCGTTTCATAAAATATTAGCGGTTCACCTGTAGGGTACCCGCCCTCGTGCAGGACTCAGGTGGCTGCCTCCGAAAGCTTAGGCAGCTGACTTGTTGCCTTGCTGCCCTATCAGGCACAGGCATTGACTTTGCAAGCAGCATTTACGCACAAAGGTACCTGAAATTGATTTAAGACAGACTTCTGAGGCAGTATAATGATTTAATGATCTACAACAAAATAGCGAGAGCTTTGGTGATAACATAGCAAATATTTAATTACATTTCACACAAACTGGCCACCAACTGCAATGGAACACACAGGATAGTGGGATATCATGGGCAGCGAAGTATACATCTATGCTTCCTTCAAAAATCGATCAGAGGAAGGTGTCTCTGTAGAAAGGATGTGACAAGATCATTAAATATGGACATACATTGTTTCCTTCCTACATCTGTATGCTGCCCATGGAGGCAGCATTGTTCAGCTTTTTGTCACTTGTTTTGATCCTGAATGAATTAGTGTGCTTGAACGAATGAGTTGAGTGAATGATTCAATGACTCGCTCACAAAGACATTGAGAAATTTGTGTGTGAAATATGTATACAAATGTATACATATAACACATCATGATTCACCAATAACCTTCATACTAAAATTTACTTTAAATTTACAAAAAAACAAACAAAAAAAAAACAGCACATTCCAGCAGCCATATCACCCAGTAGCCCAAGACTGGTTGCCCACTGAAGCTAAGCAGGGTTGAGCCTGGTCAGTACCTGGATGGGAGACCTCTTGGGACAACTAGGTTGCTGCTGGAAGAGGTGTTAGTGAGACCAGCAGGGGGTGCTCATCCTGTGGTCTATGTGGGTTCTAATGCCCCAGTATAGTGATGGGGAAACTATACTGTCAAAAAGCAGTCCTTCAGATGAGACGTTTACCCAAGGTCCTAAAAAAAAAACCCCAGGATGTCCTTCGGAAAAAGAGTAGGGGTTTAACACCAGCATCCTGGCCAGATTTGCCCATTGGCCTCTGTCCATCATCATGGCCTCCTAATTATCCCCATATATACTGATTAGCTTCATCACTCCATGTCCTGTCCACCAATAAGCTGGTGTGTGGTGGGCGTTCTGGCGCAATATGGCAGTGAAAGAGTAAGAAAAGTTGTCATAGCTGCAAGATTTCTCTGTATAAAAATGCAAATACACGTATGCACAACTGGTTAATTTGTGTTAATTAGGCAGACATTTTTCATAATCTCTCCTGTCCATAAATATGAAATAATCTGCGCAATTATTAGTGAATGAGACACACTTTTTTTTACAATCCTAATTTATTCAGTGTGTTTGAACAAATCAGTTGAGCGAATGATTCAATGAATAACTCAAAAAGACAGTCACTTGTTTCGATCATGAATAAATCAATGTTCTTGAATAAATCTGTGAAAACTTTCCACCACTATTACACAGTTTGACAATCCATCTGGAATGCGCAAACACAGACAAGCGGAGTGCTACCAAACAGCGAAAAGTTTCAGTGCTGTTGGACTAAATATCAGCACTCTTGGATCGCCTTGTTGGCGAAGGTTTTGTGTTTGCGCTCTGGCGCAGAGTATGTTTCTAGGCAGGATGTTTGCAAGCTAAAATCCCTCGTGTTGTGGTTCACAGTGGGATAGAGTAGCCATTGTATAATGTAATAAAAGTTTTTTCCTCTTTTGTCTTCTTAAAATATTTAGCTAAACTTTCCTCGTGTATGTTAAAACTGCCCACAGATATTTATGATGTGATTCTAAAGGATTGGAAGCACTCGAGATGATGGCGGCGTTGATGAGGGAGATGGTTAAGCCGCTCTTACTGTGAGTGTTTGTTCAAGCTCCCAGATGAAGCTCACCCTGGTTAATGAGGTCAATGTGGCCTCTAGCATTAGAGGTCTCAAAGAGTCTTTAAACGCCAAATAATTAAAGCGACTTTGTCATCAGCCTGTTTACGTTTGATTCTTTTCTGGCAGGTGTCTCTCCCTACTGCTGCTTGCTAGTTAATCATTGTTAGTCGCCAAGTCTTCCACCCATAGCTGTGTGAGGTCAGGATGGAATAGCACTTGTGGTCGCTTTGAGGAAGGGGGCTAATTCCCATTTCAGTACATCGAGGGGGCAGCGCTTCTGCCAAAAGCTGAGGCGGTGTGTGGTCTGATTCGCTCAGAGGCAGGGCTTTGGATTACAGTGAAGGGAGCCTCAAACGCTTTTTTGCTGAGAAGCAAAATAACGTTTTCCTCTCAAAAATACACTCAGAATTTGATGAAATGAAACTCCAAAAATGTTCCCTTAATGTATTACTTTAATGATTTTCTGAATTCTTCACCTACTATTTGGTTGCATTAAATGAGCCGCTTAACGGCCTTTCTCAGCTTTTTATTGAATGCTGGATGTTCAGAGGCATTACATGTTAATTTCATTGAGTGCTGTGCACTTGCAGTGTGTTGCTTCACAGTTGAACCACAACCGCTGGCAGTTCACCAGCACCCTGACCAAGTAAATACCAAGGGAAGTTGAAAGGCGTCCTCACCTTTAACACATATTGAATAAGATTAAAATGTGGTTTTGTCCTTGGTTTCACCCTTAAACCAACTTTGTTAACCCTGGAAATTAACTCTGAGAATTGTCCACTATCAAGTGGCACACTTTAAACCCATCAACCCTTTTTTTTCCCCTTATTACATTTGCTTTTAGGTCGATATGCTTTCCATTTATGGAGGCCCCTGGGACAGGTTATCACGGAAGCTGCCAAGAAGTTGCCCACTACGGTAAGTTTCAGAAACAAAGCAAAATTTTTTTTTAGCATACATAAGCAAATGATTTTGTTGTGGGATTGCTCTCTAACACCCTATGAATCAGTATTCCCATTTGAAAAGATCCAGCATAACATATTCATTTTTTAAACAGATTCTGTTTCTGAAAGTGATGATTTGCGGGAATGAAATTTGGATATTTCCATATTCATTTCCACATCTTGAGGTGCTTGTTTGCTTGCGTTGTTGTTGGCAAGCTAAAACTCCTGCTGTAGGGCGAAGGACTGATTCATTGCGTCTTTCTGGCCCTGGCTATAGTTCACGCTGTGCGTCTAGTTTTTGATGGGGTCTGTAAACCTGATTTGTCCAGGTTCTTCTTAATCTCTTGGGATGTGTGGTTGGGGCTGGTTCCCAGTGCTTTGACTCAACCTGCACACCTGTGTACACTCTGAAACTTCTATAATCTCAGTGGTTTTCGCAGATTCGCAACTGAGCACTCTTGTAATAGATCATTATTACAGTTATTAATCCAATGACTTAATTTTTCTGTGAATCACATAACGGATGAGTGTGATTAAGTGACATGTTGTGGGCTGAGATTGGACTGAACATTCTGGCCTCCCTCGCCCTGTAAACATACATATGTTTTTACTCAGTTGTGAACTCTGCCCGAAATCCTGCAGTATGTGCAATATCTGAAGGAGCCACGTATTCTGTTACGGCATCTTCATTAAAGAGATAGCTCAGTAAAAAACAATGAAATTTCTGTCATTGTTTACTCAACAACAATCAGTTCATAAGTTCCAAACCTGTGTGCTGTTATTTTTGACATAGAACACAAAATTTGACATTTTTAAAAAATCGTTTCAAAGCTCTCGCCTGTTCAACCACAGTTTATGTCATCAGAACTGTTAAGGTCCAAAAATGACAAAACAACATACTGACTTTTTTGGTCTTTTCCTCATACAAACCTATTTTAATACTTAAAGGGTTAGTTCACCCAAAAATGAAAATTCTGTCATAAATTACTCACTTTCATGTCATTCCAAACCCATAAGACCTTTTTTCATCTTCAGAACACAAATTAAGATATTTTTGATGAAATCCAAGAGCTCTTTAGCAATTTAACCACCACTGTCAAGTTCCAGAAAGGTACTAAAGACATTGTTAAAACAGTCGACGTGACTGCAGTGGTTCAACCTTAATTTTACGAAGCGACGAGAATACTTTTTGTGCCCAAAAAAGAAACAAATATAACAACTTTATTCAACAATAAAAACGTTTTTGCACAGAAAAAGTATTCTCGTCGCAGATTAATTGTTAACCCCGGGTAAATTATGAGCAGTGTGAAACGTGAAACGGGATAACCCAGAATTCCTTTATCCAGGGTTTAGAATGATGCAGGGTTAAATATTTCAAGTGTGAAAAGCCCTAATGCAGTGGTTCCCAACCTTGTTCCTGAAGGCCCCCAAACACTGCATATTTTGTATCTCTCCTTTGTCTGACACACCCATTTCAGGTCTTGGAGTCTCTTCTAATGAGCTGATGATCTGAATCAGGTGTATTTGATAAAGGAGACATTGGAAACATGCAGTGTTGGGCGGCCTCCAGGAATGTGGTTAGGAACCCCTGCCCTAATGTTTGAAAATCCCAAAGTCGAAAATCTATAAAGAAAATGGAAATATAAACATGGTTCTCATGAGGTCTGTACTGTAACAAAATCTCAGCAAAAAACCTTCTTCCAAACACCTGAAGCTCATATAAAACTTGGCCTTCATGATCTTAACACACAATCTTAGGCTGTTTGATGCGTTCACGCCATGTCATAATTACTGTAATTACTAGATGACAACCTGGGATGTTATATATAATTCTATGGCAACACAAATGAATCTGTGTAATTTGAGTAATCGACAGAACCATAATATAACAAGTAATGCAAATGTCTTATTAATAAACATATATTTTAATGTATATTTTGTTGTACATTCAGTGCTATCTACAGTAAACTATTGTATATCTTTTGTATACTTTCAGATTATTCTTGCATTATAATGGCATTAACAATAGTGAAATATAATGAAATAACTGCATTGTACTTCATTTTACCACTTAAGCCGCAGCCATTTTTAGTGTTTCCGGCTAATGTTGCAGCGATCATGCAGAACTAGTCGAGACTCTCAGAAAAAATCTGAGTTTGCGAATTGGAATTACGAGTTCAACAAGGACGTGAGCGTTTTTCAAGTCAGTGATTATGGTAATTATGGCGTGAACGCATCTTTAGTTTTGGAATTTGGATAATTATGGGGTCAATCTTCTCAAATCCCTAAAATCTCCACTTTCACATAATAAGGTAAAAGTGCTGATCATGGGGCTTTTAGCTGAGCCAAAGCAACTTGGTTGCCATCTATATTGATTATGCATGTTATTTTGCACATCAGTCATCTTGTATTGTGTGTTATTGGTTCAGGACAATACTATTTATAGCATTTGAGGCATAATGTTGATTACTACAGAAATTAATTTGGCTATTCCATTTAAGGTAAAAAAACAGAAATGTGAAGCTTATATTTTTCTTAAAGCACTTAGAAGAGTTATTCATGTAAACCCTGTATATAATTTGGTCTGTATAGTTGGTGAAATCGTTTTCAGCTGGGAACGCTTTGCTGGGTGAATGAACTTCTGATTACGGATTACCGACGTAATGTCTGTGCTTTACAGATACCACCATCATGTCTCATTGTGTGTATCAACCAAATTGAAACATTGGCTATAACTTTACAAGTGATTCTATAATCCTAATTTCATGTCAGTAAGGTTTGAAGTATTGTGTGACACTTAAAAAAACTGTGTATGTTAACTGCCTGACCTTGTGTATTTCCCTTCTAACAGTTTAGAGGAAGATGTATTTTTTCCTAGTAATCAAGAGATATTGAATCTGGACCATTGTTTTCAACATTTTCTTTTCTTTCCTAGTCATTTTCTGCATATTACAAAGGTGGATTTGAGCAGAAGATGACCAGACGGGAAGCCAGCCTTATTCTCGGGATCAGGTAATTGTGGGCCGTGGGCTAAACAAAGCCCTAAATCACTGCAATTCCTCTTGCTGAATTCTCTCATTATGAGTTGTCATGGAAGAAAACAAAGGTGTTTTACAGTATATACACACACTGCATCACTAAACTTCCCAGAAGAGCTTGCGGTTAAGTCTGGGGGCAATTCTTTTGGTTTGAAGTCGGTCGTCATCTCCTGTCGTCACAGCTTTGATCCTGTAACGTCTAATGGGAAAAATTCTCAGCTGTGTCTCTTTTTAATTTGTGATCTGCTTTTTGGTGGACCACCCTCCTTATCCTAGGAGGGTATATTTCTCTAAAAATTTCCCCTACTTCAACAGAAGTTCACAGGGTCCCACACCAGGTGTGACTCACACCGTGCAAGCATCACATCCTGTGTGGCATAGCTTGTGTCATTGCCATGTGGCTTTTTTTCTTTGTGTTGTCAGTCAAACTGGACTAATGTTTTCATAGAACTGAACCAGACTTTATCCAATATTTCTTGGATGTGACCAATGTGAACTCGGTCAACCGCATTCATGCTCATAAAACGGTACTGATTCGGGTTAATAGTTTTTATTATTCTCTTCACATCCGTCTTCAGCTTTACTTTGGTGTCTGTCACTCACAGCTGAAATAACTGAGTCCAGTAATGTTATACTGTTTGCACTGATATACTTTGATCTCTCTACACCTATGATGAATTCAGCTAATTTATAGGGCCATTTGTTCTTTTTAAAGGGATAGTTCACCTAAAAAATGAACATTTTGACATTTTTGTTCATCCATATACTACTATTCAAAAGTTTCAGGTCAGTTTGTTAAAAAGAAATGAATACTTTTGAGTAAGGATGCATTAAATAAATTAAATGTGACAGTAAAGGCGTTTAATGTTACAAAAGATTTCTGCAACAAAAATATTAAGCAGCACAACATTGAAGATGATAGGAAATGTTTCTTGAGTAGCAAATCAGCGTATTAGAATGATTTCTGAAGGATCGTTTGATACTGGAGTACACACACATATACATATACATATATATATATATATAATGTATATGTACACTACCGTTCAAAAGTTTGGAAAATTACTATTTTTAATGTTTTCAAAAGAAGTCTCTTCTACTCATCAAGCCTACATTTATTTGATCAAAAATACAGAAAAAAACAGTAATATTGTAAAATATTATTACAATATAAAATAATGGATTTCTATTATAATATACTTTAAAATATAATTTATGTCTGTGATGCAAAGCTGAATTTTCAGCATCATTATATCCAGTCTTCAGTGTCACATGATCCTTCAGAAAACATTCTAATATGCTGATTTATTACAAATGTTGTGCTGCTTAATATTTTTTTATAACGTGATACTTTTTTCAGGANTGTCACATGATCCTTCAGAAAACATTCTAATATGCTGATTTATTACAAATGTTGTGCTGCTTAATATTTTTTTTTATAACGTGATACTTTTTTCAGGATTCTTTGATGAATAAAAAGTTAAAAAAGAGCAGCATTTATTTAAATGAAATCTTTTGTAACAATATACACTATTGTTCAAAAGTTTGGGGTCAGTATTTTATTTTTATTTTTTAAGAAATTAATACTTTTTTTCAGCAAGGATGTGTTAAATTGATTAAAAGTGATAGTAAAGATTTATATTGTTAGAAAATATTTCTATTTTGAATAAATGCTGTTCCTTTTGACTATTTATTCATCAATGAATCCTGAAAAAAGTATCACAGTTTCCAAAAAATATTAAGCAACACAACTGTTTCCAACTTTGATAATAACTGAGTATCAAATCAGCATATTAGAATGATTTCTGAAGGATCATGTGACACTGAAGACTGGAGTAATGATGCTGAAAATTCAGCTTTGCATTACAGAAAAAAATATGTATTTTAAAGTATATTAAAATAGAAAACCATTATTTTAAATTGTAATAATATTTCACTATATTACTGTTTTTTTTCTGTAATTTTGATCAAATAAATGTAGGCTTGTGAGCAGAAGAGACTTCTTTCAAAAACATTAAAAATAGTAATGTTTCCAAACTTTTGAATGGTAGTGTATATATATATATATCTATCATCATCTGCACATAAACAAACTTGTTAGATGCGATTAATTTGTGATTATTCAATTTGACAGCACTATATATGTTACAACATAAAATAATATATAATATTTCACTATATATTATATTTAGTTTATACAATATTACTGTTTTTACTGTGTTTTTGATAAAAATATATTCAGCCTGTTTCTACAGGTTTCTTTAAAAGAATTGGGTTACACTTTTTAAGGTGTCAGTGTTACAGTGTAATTATACATTTAAGTACTGAGTAATAATAATTAACTACATGTACTTACTATAAGGGTTAGGGTTTGGTTTAGGGTTAGCTGCATTTAATTATGCATAATTTATAGTTATTACTACACTAACTACATGTAACGTGTAATATGAACACTGTAAAATAAAGTGTTACCTTTTTATTTTTCATTTTTTATCCCAGTCATGTTCATGTTTTCTTTGATCTTCCTTATATTCATTGCTATTCTGACTTTAAATGAGTTTGAGCGCACAGTTTAGTCTCTCGACTGCCACACATATCTGCTGGAGATACTGACTCTTCCGACAAATGCAGTTTTGCCTGACAGATTCGTCATCACATTCTGGAAGCATCCGCTCCGCACAGTGTTTTAATTAGTTGCTCTGGCCCCTCTCAGACGCCCACTCCTGCATATGATTTGAGACTTCAGAGAAGAGTTGGTAGGACTGAACGCTTGTTGTGTAAGCATTAATGTGTCTTTTAATCATCACTTCTGGCTGTTTAAATATGACTCAGAT
This sequence comes from Anabarilius grahami, assembly GCA_003731715.1. Taxonomy (NCBI): domain Eukaryota; kingdom Metazoa; phylum Chordata; class Actinopteri; order Cypriniformes; family Xenocyprididae; genus Anabarilius; species Anabarilius grahami. The sequence continues at coordinate 778,439 of RJVU01004028.1, read as the reverse complement.
CAAAACCCTGAAAACTGTAGGCTGGAAAGAAATTATTTCATCTTTTGGTAAGGATACAGTGTGAAGCCAAATAACTAATAACCATAACTCATTGACTCACATAGATTAAAAGATTTAATAAATACAGAAATTTAATTAAATTTTTTAATAAATGTGCTTGAATGTGTCACACAAATTGTAAAGAAATTGTGATTTTAAGTAAGTCTTATTTGTATCTAGGGCCACTAGACAAACAAAGGATTTCAATAGATGGAGATAAAAACCATCATGTAGTCTTAATTTATTAATTATTTGAAATGAATACTAAATTGTTAATAATCATTTTTAAAGTGAAAAATACATTTATTTAATTCATGTTTTAAAATATAGTTAAATGAAAAAAAAAATAGTACATTAAATCATTTTAGATGCACATTTTAAATTGAATAAAAAAATTGCCAAAAATTGTCAAAAGCTTTTTGGTACCTGATGTGTTTTCAGTTCTGTTGCTTGTTTTGTCCACTAAATTGGGGGATTTCAGGGGATGTACAGATTGAGTATTTCCAGTTGATGTGTGCAGTGATGGAGACAGACCACACATGCTGATGATTAGTGCAACAAATCAAGTCTGGAATCCTGTAATTAGATTCATACAGCAGTTCACACTGTGACCACTAGATGGTGGTGTGTTCCTTTTCTAAATGTTTGTTTTCTTGTTTGCACAGTCCAACCAGCACTAAGGCAAAGCTACAGGAAGCACACAGAAGGATCATGGTCCTAAATCATCCAGATAAAGGTCAGTAGTTCATGTTGACATGTTGGGATGGTTGTGTTTTAGTCAATAATTCTGACTCGACTCTCCACATGCAGCCGTAGCTGTAGGTTTTGTCTGAGCAGAGACGGGTGTTGATTACATTATTGATTTGAACGGCAATTGTCATTTGTCATAACACACTTTTTAAAGAGGGCTTACATCCCTGCAATGCTGACTTGCTGTAATTTAAGCCAGAACCAAACAAAGCAGGACAAATATCAGGCGAACCATCACTTCAACCAAACATTTGCCAAGTACCGTAGATTCAAAATGTTTAATGGAAAAATGTAAATACTGTAAAAATATATTGAATATAATCAAGGCATGTTTTTTCAATCTGTCCTTCACTAAAGGAGGAATGATATTGAATCATTTGTATTCATATTCACCCATAAATCACAATACATAGTGACATAGTTTAATAAAACCTTTAAAAAATGCCATGCAGAGACATCGTTGAATGATGCTGCAAATGAATCATTAATTTTTAATCAATTCAAATCATTCAGCTAATAGTTTTAACTGAATCATGGTAATGAATCAGTCTTACTAACTATATAATGTGATGTAAAATATCATTGTTGCTGCTGGAGTTTAAATCAGACAGAATTAATACATCTTGATGCTTGAGACTAGCAAGGAATGTAAAACTAATGACACATTCTTAATGGTTGAATAATAAAGTACTTAAATTTTTTGTATTTAGCAGATTTTTTTATCCATTTTTTTCCCCCCGAATACTGTTATTCTGCAAAGATGCAAATAAATTAATCAGAAGTGACAGTAAAATTCTGTTTCAAATAAATGCTGTTCTTTTGAACTTCATTAAAGAATCCTGAAAAAAGGAAAAATAAGCAGCTTTTTTCAACACTCATGATAATGTTACATGGTAATGTTTTTTTGAGCAGTAAATCAGCATATTAGAAAGATTTCTGAAGGATCATGTGACACTGAAGACTGGAGCAATGATGCTGAAAATTCAGCTGTACCATCAAAGGAGCAAATAGCATTTTGAAATATATTACAATAGAAAACAGTCATTTTGAAATTGTCATATTTCCCATTATTGTTTTTACTGTATTATTGATGACATAAATACAGCCATGGTGAGCACAATATACTATAATATACTAAAATTATATAAAAATAAAAATAAGTATTGTGTAGTGTACATCACAAGCAAAATAATTTTCAATACGTTTTGAAAATCTGTGTATCACACAGTATAATGCACCAGGTACCAGTATATTTAGATCTGATAAGGATTTGTTCACTCTGATCTGTGCGAAACAGGTTATAAATCTCTGTCTAGCGAATTGCTTTTTTGCAGTGGTCTTTTTACGTGCAGGGTCTCACCTAATAAACACTGAGCAGGAGTCTTTATTTTTCCTTGGTCACTGTACTCGCCCTGTTTTTCTGTTCAAGGTTAATGGCCTTACCTTGCCTTTCTCTGTTTTTTTTTTTCCTCTTTCAGGTGCATTTCTCACAGTGCTCAGTGTTGCTGTTTATATATGTGTGTGTGTTTGTGTGTCAGCCCTTGTTTGCTCCTCTAGACCACTAATACTCTCAGTGAAATAAGCGATGGTTTCTGTGATGCTATCTGTAGTGGAGCGATAAGGCCTCTGACTGTAGGGAGGACATCCAGAAGAGAAAGTGCGCCCGATTTGTCCCATCCTCCAGTGTTGCTAAGAAATCCTTTACAACAGTGCTGATAATAATGGTGTGCAAGTGCCCATTTTGTGTGTTATACTAGTGGAGGGGGCTGAAGTATTAAAGACCCCATGAAATGGCTTGATGAATGCAGTTTGCTTTCCTGTGGCCTTTATGTGTTTCTTATTGAAACAGAAAGCTGGAATAAGACGTGCTAAGGGGGCATCTACACTAAACCATTTTCAACTAAAAACAGAAACTTTTAATGCATTTTGGCCGTTCATTTACATGACAACAGATTTTTGGGGGACTGAAAACGCAAACTTTTGAATATGGGTTTCAAAGTGCACGTTTTTGAAAATTATACTGTTATCGTCTCCGTGTAAACTACAAAAACATGAATTTGTCGCGCGCATGCGTATTACATGTTCAGTCTATAGGCGCGTGTAGTGTTTCTATTTTTTCAAAGTGGCCTGACTGCATAATACTGTTTTTAGGTTTTTTTTGCTGATCCATGTGAACGGGATTGTTTTGACAATGTTGTCGTATGTACGCAAAAAACACAATGGATCAACTTTTTGTTTTAATTCCATCGTTGTGTAATGTACCTTAACAGACTCACCCTTTTTTAAAATGGTTAATAGCTTTGAAGGGCTAGTTCACCCAAAAATGAAATTTCGGTCATTAAGTACTCACCCTCATGTCATCGCAAACCTGTAAGACTTTCGTTCATCTTCAGAACACAAATTAAGATATTTTTGATGAAATCCGAGGGCATCTGAACCACAGATAGCAGGAACGTCATTGCACCTTTTGAGGTCCAGAAAGGCAGTAAAGACATTGTTAAAATAGTCCATGTGACTACAGTGGTTCAACCTTAATGTTATAAAGCAACAAGAGTACTTTTTGTGCGCAAAAACAAGACAAAAATAACGACTTTATTTAACAATTTGAACTGTTGTCATACGCAGTTGACGTAGTGAACGCAGTGCAGGCTTTCGTGTTCTATGTTCGAACGCCGTCTTTAGTACCTTTCTTTACGTCAAAAGGTGCAATGATGTTGCTGCCTATGTGTGGTTCAGATACCCTCGGATTTCATCAAAAATATCTTAATTTGTGTTCCGGAGGTGAACGAAGGTCTTACAGGTTTGGGACGACATGAGGGTGAGTAATTAATGACAGAAATTTCATATTTGGCGAACTAACCCTTTAAGGTGTGGTCACATTTAACATTATTTGGCATATTTTCATTGGCAAAATCTGGTCATTTTACTTGAGGGCAAACGATTTTTCCAACACAAATTTCTCAACGGTTTCAAGTATGAGTCTTATACGGCGTACACGAGGAATGGCATGCATGGGTGCCGTCCACGAAAGAAGCCTCTCCTGAAGCCCACAAAAAAGCCAGCCTAAAGATGAAGTCTACGGGGACTCTATACTCTGGAGTGATGAGACCAAGATAAATGTTTTTGGAACTGATGGGGTCGCAAAGGTGAGGAATACAAAGAAAAATGCATGGTGCCTACAGTGAAACATGGTGGTGGCAGTGTCCTTATGTGGGGCTGCGTGAGTGCTGCTGGTGTCGGGGAGCTGCATTTCATTGATGGCATCATGAATTCACAGATGTACTGCTCTATACTGAAAGAGAAGATGCTACCATCACTCCGTACCCTTGGTCGTCGTGCACTTTTCCAACATGACAATGATCCTGAACACACATCTAAGGCCACTGTTGGATTTCTGAAGAAGAACAGGGTGAAAGTGATTAATTGGCTCCTGATCTGAACCCAATCGAACAACTATAGGGAATTCTGAAGAGACAAGTTGAGCATCACTCTCCATCCAGCATCCAGTCTCTAAAAGAGGTAATTCCTGAAGAATGGAAAAAGATAGATGTTGCAAAATGTCGCCAACTTGTTCATTCCATGCCTAGAAGACTTGGTGCTGTCATTAAAAATCATGGAGGCCATACAAAGTGCTAGATGTTGTAGTTTTTGTTGTGGGGTGTACTCATTTTTGCATCACCCTAATTTGAGTAAAACTGAAAAATGTGTAATCTAAGTTATATTATTAACCATACTTTCATGTTATAAGTTAAACAGATGTTATATTAAATTTAGTCTTGTCAACATTTTGGAAATTGTTTTTGTGTTCATTGAGATATTGTTTAAAATGTTACTTTTCAAAGGGGGTGTACTCATTTACGCTGAGCACTGTAAATAAAGGTGACTTGACTTGCGAGGACACTGTTATAAAGTACACAGATAGTCAAAGGTCTTCTTTTATACAAAATTAAGATTTGTGGGTTTAATCGGAGTGCATTATATTATTATAAATAATTCATTAGATAAAATTAAATTTTACAACAATAAAGCAAATTATATGAGCCTATTTTATTATATGATTTCAAGTAAAAATAAAAAAGTATTAGGTTTACACTGTAAGTGGCATGAACAAAACAGAATTAAATCATTAATCACAATTATTTGTATGACAATTAATGGTCAGTACAAAATTCATGATCGTAACAGGCCTGTACATTGCTACATTATTGACAATAGACCTATTTGCTTGGCGAAAATTTCACTGGGATCACACCTTTATGCTACGTTCTATTCAAAGTTGGATGTGTGATAGTCCTACTCTCAGTGATTATATCTCAGACTTCCTGAACACAAAGGTGTTATGTTACTCAACGCTCCTATGAGGAAAGCAACCATTAAATATGTGTAGCAGGTGTTTCATTGTCAACAAAGATGTCTCAGAGAGTGGAGTATGCTCTGCGACACTAGAATCTGTTCTGCAGGAGTGCCATTATCAACTGAGGATCATTTATGATGTAATGTAGCAATTTAATGTAGCATTTTATTTACTGTACATCTGACTGGGCGCCGGCATTTGATTCTAACAACATACTTGTACATCCGCCTCTCGAAATTTCTCTAAGTTGAAATTTCAAGTGGTGTCGAGTTGCGTTCCGTTCTGTTAAATTCAGATTTTCCAAGTCCATCTGCAGAGCCATACATGACAGCAGTTTCTGACCAGCAGCACCAGGTTATTGCTGAAATGTGTTATTCCCTTATTCCACTCATCTGTTGTTTCTAATTCAATAGACGTTTTCTGTCAAGGTCTTTGTATTATTGGTTTCTGAGGAACTCAGTTGACTGGTGAGTTATCAATATGGGTCTATATATACCTGTCTCACCTTGACATCACACACAATTCAAGTCAGAAAAGAGTCTGTAACCCAACTGAGATTGAGCGCTTTTCTATATTTCTGTGTTCATCTTGCGTGTAGCCCTTTTGTGAGTTTAAGCCCCTATGGCAAGGTTTCACAGTGACATGAGGATCGACGTTATTCGCTCCGGTATCCGCTCTTTAGGTCGTAATGAGATGATTAACTTTGAGCGGTCAGGGTAATGGCATGGAATGATTGTTGAATTGGCTTTCATTAGTTTGCTAGCTATGAGCAAATGGGGACATTGAGTTACCGTCATACATGCCTTAACTCATCTAACAGAAACTGTATAAAAGCAGAAGCAAACTAAAAAAGGAAAAGCAATCAAAGAATTGTTTTTCAGGTTATTATGTTCAGCCTGAAAAGATGCTGACATGTGACTTGTGTGCGTTCTGGCTGGCTTGTAAAGAGCAAAAATAATATATCTCATTGAAATCATCTAAATGTTTATGTTGTAGTTCTGAAATGGCTTAAAAAGAAGAACCATCATTTCAATCTTAAAAAGGTGTCAAGAGTAAAAATTTGGTTACAAATAATCAAAAAGGCATTTTTTTTAAAGGGTTAGTTCACCCAAAAATGAAAATAATGTCATTTATTACTCACCCTCATGTCGTTCTACATCCATAAGGCCTTCATTCATCTTCCGAACACAAATTAAGATATTTTGATTAAATCCGATGGCTCAGTGAGACCTGCATTGCCAGCAATGACACTTCCTCTCTCAAGATCCATAAAGGTACTAAAAACATATTTAAAACAGTTCATGTGAGTTCACTGGTTCTATGTTAATATTATAAAGCGATGAGAGAACTTTTTGTGCACCAAAAAAACTAAATAACGACTTTTCAACAATATAGTGATGGGCGATTTCAAAACACTCGAATCAGTGACTCGGAGCACCAAAGTCACGTGATTTCAGCAGTTTAACCGTTTGATAGGAGATCCGAATCACTGATACGATTCATAAAGCTCCGAAGCAGTGTTTTAAAATCGGCCCATCACTATATTGTTGAGAAGTCCTTATTTAGTTTTTTTGGCGCACAAAAAGTTTTCTCGTCGCTTTATAATATTAAGGTAGTACCACTGAACTAATAAATTACATTATTTTCATTTTTGGGTGAACTAACCCTTTAAGGAAAGAAAAACAAAAGGAAGAATGATGTTGAATTGTTCGCAAAAATGTATATGCACCAATACAACAAATGTATAAAGAAGCAGCATACTTTTATACAAATATATGTTTACTTGCATATATTTGTAAATAGGGTTGTCACGGTACCAAAATTTCAGTAGTTGATACCAATACTAGTAAAATTTTGCAGGTGTCTGTACCAATTTCGATACCAGAGCAAAATCTGTTGGATTAAGTGCTTAAAAATGTTGTCTTGTTTTGTCTTGTCCATTGGTTATCACTGTCAATCATAGCAGTTACCAATTCAAGCGTACATTTAAATACTGTTGTCAATCCAAAAACATTACAATGTACTTAGCAGCATGAAAAACTAAACTAAAAACTAAAGGATTCGTGAGCGTGTGGCTCACTTTGAACAAAACAAAACCTTGTGCGTTTTCAGCAGTGTTGAGTAGATTCTGGCCAACTTACTGACTGCCACCTGTGATAGGCCATTGCGTTCACACGCTCAACAGATATGTTTGTGATTGGCTACAATGCTCAACGCTTGAAAAAACACACTGTAAATAGAAACCTTTGACACTCAGAGAGCTCTCAAACAAACATGAATGAGGGCGTTTGAAAGAAGCGTCTATCAGCAGTAGGGCTGCACGATTAATCGCATGCGATTGTCACGCGCATTTCGTCAGTAAAGCCGGTTCCCTGATTACCGCTAAATCAGCATCACCTGCTTTCANTGTTGAGTAGATTCTGGCCAACTTACTGACTGCCACCTGTGATAGGCCATTGCGTTCACACGCTCAACAGATATGTTTGTGATTGGCTACAATGCTCAACGCTTGAAAAAACACACTGTAAATAGAAACCTTTGACACTCAGAGAGCTCTCTAACAAACATGAATGAGGGCGTTTGAAAGAAGCGTCTATCAGCAGGTACCGAATATACCCAGTACTCCAGAAATGCCAGTACTGTCAAACTTTTTTTTTTTTTAAGGAATACTTCACCCAAAAAAGGAAATTATCCCATGATTTACTGACGCCGCTCCTTTTTTCATTTATCTAAATCCTCCGACATTTTCATTTAAAACCTCTCGTTTTAGACTTCTAATTCATGACTGGCGTTTTGTTTTTTTTCTCTATCCTCTACTCTTCCCTACTTCATACCAGTGGCGTGCGGTCCATATAAGCTGTGAATGCTCTGCATACCCAAGCCATTCGTGGACTCGGCAACTAATATTAACATTATAAATTACTATTAAATCCCTTGTTTGATGTGTACCATAAAGCCTACATGATTGGTAATGCGTATGTAACTGTCCGTAATTTATTTGCCAAACGACGGTATTTTCCTTAAATCTGCCAGTTACGGAGACTTCCGGGTAAGCTGATCTACAGCAGCTTTTGCGCCTTCGTGCTCTTGTTATGGAGCGTCATCACTGTCGCGCGTTCTCATTGGTTTGCTGGTCTATGCGAGTTTACATGGGCGGATAAGCTATGAGCTGATAGCTTGCCCAAGAGGAAAAATGAGCTGCTGCCAGATCTCGATCACCGAAAATCACATTGTATTTGATACTAATCTAACTAGACTTAGCCAAATCGGGAAACAAATCATAGTATTTTATAGTATTTCATTTTCTCTATAGAGAATTTTTTTTAAAGAAAACTTCTACAGTCCTACTGTAACTAGGCCTATCAGAGTATGTTAATCGATAGTCTGTGCGTTTGCTAAAAGTCAGTTTGCACAATTTCAACTTATTTTTTAAAGAATAATATTTTAATTTATTATAGCCTCCTTATATTTATTATAATTACATTTTATTTTTTATTTATAATAGGCTGCTAATACTAATTATGTTATACTTATTTTTAATTATTATAAAAAAAAAATACTTATGGCATACATTTAAATTGACGCCATGGTGTTTTTTATTTGTCGTGTCTGATTTAGATCTGTGTCATAAACTGATTCGTTTCATGGTGAATTATATTGTTTGTGTGACACTAGCGGCACCTAGCGGATTACAAAAATACAGCATATTTTGCAAACGCACCTTTCGCATGTTGCGCCTCCATCGACTTAAACATCACAGAAGCTCTTACAGGTGTTTGTGAAGGCACGTCTCAACTGGTAAATATAGGCTACTCTCAGTAAAAGGTCCAACATATTAGAAATACTTTTCGCTGTGATGTTATTTGTCATGAAGCCTAGGCTACATTAAGCGATGTTAAAAGCTTTTTCTTTATAACGGTTTCCTATGGGAGGAAAACGCAACGTGTAGGCTAATTAAACGAATTGCGTTCATATTCTGGGCTCATCTCCTTTGCTGTACACAGTATACTTTATTAGTATGGTGTTTACTGAGTTTGGTCTGTTAATACCACTGCCTTAGTACGTTACATTAAGCGTTTTAGAATGTCCATTCAATGTAAAATCCATTCAATTCTGCATCGGCCACATTTTTTCATGACTCACCACCCAGCATACCCGGTTAAAAAAAGTCACCGCTCGCCACTGCGTCATACGTCAGGTCAGAGGTCACTCTTTCGCAGGAACTCGGCTCTCTCGTGAACGCGTGTACAGCCGTTGCTGGAAACCAGTGATTATAGTTTATAAAATTTTAAATATGAATCTTTTTCTTACAAAAACCCATCGCTTTGCTTCAGAAGGCATTTAGTAACCCACTGGAGTTTCATGATGGATGGATGAGCTTTTTAGAGCTTCAAAAACTATTCAATGCCATTATAAAGCTTGGAAAATGCAAAATATTATTTAATATAACTCTAATTGTGTTCAGCCTAAGGAAGAATGTCATATACGTCTAGGATAGCCTGAGGATGAGTAAATTATGGGATAATTTCCATTTTTGGGTGAACTATCCCGACTAGTACCGTTATGTTTGACAACCCTATTTTTAATTAAACATTTTAATGTGACAAAATTCCCTGCCAGGTGATGCAAACTAATTGTTGAATCATAGTTTTGATGATTTAATTAATTGATTGATTGAAATGGACACTTGACAATGTCTATAGGAAATGTACCGGGCAAAATGATATTGCCAGAAAAAAAAAAGTGTAATTAAGTGCATCACTGCAGGCTTGTGAGCGCTCAGCTTCACTTCCTCTCTGACACACAGACAGATTAGCAGCCTCCTCAGGCCCTGCTCCCTGCTACCTGTTCACTCTCCTGTGTGTTTTCCCATTTGTTATTGTTGCTTATCATGATAGTCTTGTGCAAGTGGGTAGGCAGAGACACGGTGTGTGTGTGTTCTTGTTTATATTACATCGTGGGGACCAAATGTCCCCACGATGTAATAAAAACCTGAGATCACCTACATCGTGGGGACCAGCCAGCGGTCCCCACGAGGGAAATGGATTAATAAACATACTAAATGATGTTTTTTTGAAAATGTAAAAATGCAGAATGTTTCCTGTGATGGTTAGGTTTAGGGATAGGGGTAGTTTAGGGGGATAGAATATACAGTTTGTACAGTATAAAAACCATTACGCCTATGGAGAGTCCCCACTAAGATAGCAAAACAAACCTGTGTGTGTGTGTGTGTGTGTGTGAGTGTGAGTGTGAGAGAACACAATGGATGCTTTCAGGATCTTGGAGAAGGGCGGCTTTATGTAAATCCTTGTGAGTCCTTCAGCCAGAGCAAGGTCATTGTTGTCAGTGCTGTTCCCTGAATCTCACGAAATCTAGTCATATGGACCCCAATTCAATATAAATAAATAAATAATGAATTCATTGATTAAAAGAAGACTTTTGTAGGATCAAGATTTTATTTTTTTACATTATTTTCATGAAATCTTATATATTTATTTCTGTTGTACAATATATTTTTAACAAACAACCATGACTTAGACATTCTTAAATAAAATATATATATAAAAAAAATTATTTTTGTATTTTATTTATTTTTACTTCTATTTTCAGCAGGGTCCTAAAATGTCTTCATATTATTTAGTATACTTTATTAGTTTTTTTTTT
>RJVU01004028.1:748697-767590 GCA_003731715.1 Anabarilius grahami | reverse complement strand
CCATGTGATTTTTATTTCTTTATCCTATTTTGTTCTCTCCTCACTATTTTTTCTTACACAGCTTAACTAGTGAGCTTTACAAACATTTAAACCAATGGTTAAATCTAAACCTATTAGATTAGTTCACTTTAGAATGAAAATTACCCCAAGCTTTACTCACCTTCAAGCCATCCTAGGTGTATATGACTTTCTTATTTCTGATGAACACAATTGGAGTTATATTGATAAATATCCTGATGCATCTAAGTATTGTATGTATTTTCTCATTTAACCCTTTAAACCCGAAGCACCGGTACTGGCCCGACAGGGGGCGCTGCAAAGTTATCATCATGTTATCATCACTTTACTTCATATACTCTTGCTTGACCAACACAAAATAGGTGTCATTTTAAAGCTTAGAATCTTGGCTTTACAATGAATATAATGAATAGGACCAACTCTTAAAACATGCTTTTAAATTTTCTGAAATTTTGCAGGAGCTCCTACTTGTAAAAAATGTAAACTGTAAAAGCATCATACATAACAGGTAGTCATATCGTTGAAAAGGTCTCAACTAGCAGAATACAAAAAGACAAAATTTTTGTATGAAAAATCACTGCTGACACACTTTAAACAGTACAGTATACACACTTGAGGGTTTTGCACAGTGTTTTGGTTTGCAAAACATTAGTAAACCATAATATTAGGGCTGTCGCGTTAACTCAATATCGTAATATTGAGGAGCCAAATGCAAACGAATGCAAGAACCTCAGCAACTGCGATATTTGCGTTTTACATTTCGTTCATGTGTACTGAATTTTAAATAGTAATGATAACATAATGCATACTTTGGTGATTAACTGCGTCTGTCCTTCAGGCCGAAACATATATATTCGTGAAAAAAGGTTGCCATGTCCAAGGAAAGTGAAATCTCTGTCTTAGCATCGTCACTTTGCTGGTCAAGCTGAGCCTTCTAAAGTGGCGCTCAAAGTTAAAATGATTTCAACAGCTTGTTTCATTACATCTCTCTTTGAATGAACGCCCACTGTTTTAAAGCTGAAGCGCTCTTGGATTGGACTGATCGCTCATATTGACAGCTATTACTTTACCAGTAATCATCGATCATCAACCAGGATCTTAGTTGTTGTTGTTGTTACTTATTCTGTGTAATATAAGTATTTTTATTTTTTATTGTGGCATTTACACATGTAAGTAGTTCTTATGTTTAGTAAAACACTTATCACTTATTTGGAGAGGTTCTTTGGACTTTTGATACAAAGGCTACCTTGGTTCCAAATGCCATAACTTTTGATTGCTTTGACATATCAACACCAAATTTGGCCCAGATGCAGATGACATGATTGTGATCACGCTCAAACTTTTGATTTTATGACTGGCCACATATGCTTTCTAATAGTCATCATGTCAAGCATGAATAATAACAAAATAAATCAATAAATTGCATCACCTTTTCTTGGGTTTCCTCAGTAGTGTTGTAACATAAGAGCTTTCAAACATATTTTCTTCAATTTTTAAATGTCTTCTATCAAATGAGATACCTTTTTTTTTGTGTGTAGAGTTATAAGCCCTTACTTTTAAGAATGTCACTTAGACATGAAATTATTAAAAATGCCTTCTTAACCCCTAAAGGGTTAAGAACATCAATCTGTCATGTTAGGCCAGTGTCTGTCACCCCATGACGAGATGATTATTATTATTTTGCCAGTCAGTCATTCAGCATTAATTCTCTAGTTCATGGGTGACCCTTCCAGTGACCTTGGATCCATGAATAACTGTACAACAGTCTATTAGCAATTTAAAGGTGCAGTATGTAATATTGACAGGCACAGCTAGTTGTTGAAATGGGTACAGCAGTCCATATTCAAAATATTGGATAGGGTTGTTTCTCCTGCCCCCTCCTCTTCAGACTCGACGCTCACGCTGGTTGCCAGTTTGAGGACACGCAACTGGAGCAAGCACAATGGAAGGCAACAGGCCTTACACTGTAAAGCCCGGAACACACCAAGCCGACGCCGACGAACTAGTGACGACGAAAGCAGACTGCAGGGTTGGCTCACGTCGGCAGCGTCTGGGTCCAAAGTTGCCCTGACACACCAAACCGAAGCTCGACACCCGACGGCCAAGTAGCACGTCCGTTCTGCGCCTGTGTAAGATGAAATGCCTTTCCGTACCAGCAGGTGGCAGTAGCTGAAAAGCCAATCAGAATGATCAGATGGCCCGACGGACCGATGAGCTCCGACGCCGATTCAACATGTCGATTCGGCCGGAAAAAAGCCGACAATGACCAATTTCAGGCGACGGTGCGGAACACACTGAGAAAACGTAGTAGGCCGACGAACAAAAACTGCCCGACGGCCGATCGTTGGCTTGGTGTGTTCCGGGCTTCTGGACATTGAGCTTTTTAGATGGATGCTGAGGCTTTAGGTTGGGTAGAATCTGCGATCTCTAACCTAAATTGTTTGCTGGCTTCCATGGCTACAGTACGCTGTGTTTTCCGCCAACTGGCAACCCGGGGTGTGGAAGTACTATTGGTTAAATTGGCTTTTTATGTCTCTGGATGTCTCTTTATCATAGCTGAACCGAAGCAAAATAATGCTTCGCAAAAAATAAAGTGAAGACGGTGAACGAGCACAACATTTAAACAAAACCCACATCAAGGTTGATCAAACATCTCAATTGTTATTTAATCATTTTTAATAGTTGGTCATTTTTAGCCAAAATTAATAATCCAAAATGTGGTAGCACTTAGATTATACACAAGAGATAGTACTGAGGGCCCCGATATACTCGCGGAGAAGTTCTTTTTCGTTCTTCGTTTCGTGGTAAAACGAAGTTCGAAATACATGAACAGCGCCCACACTGCTGAGAGTGACAGATGAATATGTCAATATGTGCCGCATGCTTTCATCTCAAATAAACACACAACAAAACTGAGAAAACAGCAAGCATTTAAAAAAAAAAAAAAAAACACATAAGAAAAGCATCTGATCATCATAGCAACATAGATATGTTTGCACAAGCTCTGCATTTCGACACTCTAGTAGTCCCGTCACATTTATTTATATAGCACTTTATACAATATATTGCCGAAAATCAAGCAGCTTTACCATATTAAACATGAAAAACAATGACATTGTCTCAGTGTGTTCATGTATTCACTCAGGGACGTCTGATCTCCACGGAGTGGACAGGCCAAATGAATCGGAAAAGATTTCCACTTGAAAGAAGGCGAAGCCTCAGCGCACACCTTCTATTACGTTATCGTCATGGACCAATGGTAGTACGAAGGCATTTTGCAGCTGTAACAGACTTTTCCTGAGAGTTCGCTTTGGCAAGCCATTTCGAACTCCCAAAACAAACTTCATTTTGGCCTGATTTTGTTAGAAATTGTCACATCAGTTCGTTCTTCGATTTCATTTGAAGTATATTGAGGCCTTAAATGTTTTAGCAACTATTTATTATTTCAATTTTAAATAATTTATGTACATATGTACATACAGTATGTACGTATGCATTTATATATATAACAGTGGCTGCGAATTTTATTTCACAAAACATTACAAAGTTCACAGGAGGTAAATTAACATGCATAAGGGGTTGTGAATGTGCTCATTGCGCAGTGAGGGAGAAATGATTGGTACAGAAGCGAGGGTTTAGCTGTCATCAGGTAAAATCTGCCATGACTTTGTGACTGTGTTCTGGACCTGCAGGGCACCTCACACACGCACTCGTGGAATGTGGTTTACTGAAGGAAAGATGGAGTGGAAATTTATAGCAGCATGATGGGGCGCAGCAGGCACCAGGTGTGCCTCATCACACGCTGCCAGCAATAGCACATTTTCCCCCCTCTCAGCCACACGCTCCCATCAGACGCCATGGACGTGGGCTGAAAGTGATTGGAGGCAAAGAGATTTATTTTCTACGAAGATTGCAGATGTAGAGCTGTAAGGCGGGCTGCAGAAATCAAGATTATGCCTGTGGACTCGGGGTAGCAAATTAATTATGTTGCTCCATTTAGTTTCAAAGTGACTTTAAAGTCAATGTTTGCGACCCATTTGATTTCTGTAATGACATTTCTGAGTGAAACGGGATATATTTAATGAAAAAAGAAAATGTTAGGTGGTACCGAATTGTATCCATCCCAAATTGATTGGATTGCAAAAGTGGGAGTTAAATGTGGTCAATGTGATTTTTTTTTTATTTTTTTTAAAGAAATTAATACTTTTATTCAGCTAGGACATGTTAAATTGATCAAAAGTGACAGTGAAGAATAAATGCTGTTCTTTTCAACTTTCTATTCATTCAGCAATCTTGAAAAATATTAGTCAGAACAACTGTTTTCAACATTGATGATAATAAGAAATGTTTATTAAGCTGCAAAACCAGCATATTAGAATGATTTCTGAAGGATCATGTGACTGAAGACTGGAGTAATAATGCTGAAAATTCAGCTTTGCATCACAGGAATTACATTTTACAATATATTAAAATAGAAAACAGTTCTTGTTGTATAAATATTGCTGTTTTTACTGTATTTTTGTTCAAATAAATGCAGTCACTGGGGTGGTAGCCTTTCAAAAAATACTATCATTTACTAGTATGTACACTTTTAGGGGTAAATAAGGTACAAATGTGTACCTTTTGAAGGGGTACCGCACCAGTGACAGATTTTGTACCTTTTTTCCTGAGAGTGTAGAAATGGTACAGAAAGTAACTGGAAAGAGAGGTTGCATGGGGAAATGTGCATTTTACAGTTTAAAAGAATAAGAGGAGGAAGTGGAGACAAAAAATGGACATGCTGAAATAAAACTGCTGCTTCTCCTGCAGGTGGATCCCCATATTTGGCAGCCAAGATCAATGAAGCAAAAGATCTTCTTGACTCCGGCCCTCGGCGCTGACCCAGCTGCCCGCGCTACCCCAACAGAGAGTTACATCTACTTCAGTGCCGACAACTCACCCATGAGCCTCCACAAGTCATTGTTCTTCTCCATGTTTTTCTGCCATAAATCAGCTGACTCTCAGCATACTGTGCTCTGTTCTTTCTGTCAGTGTTCCTTACCACCACTTTAATGCAAGTTGGCAAAGGTTGATCCTTCATGTTAAAGGATCTTCAGACTGTCTGTATGAAATATCTCACAGTAATCTTTATTATTTATTGAGGTGACTTGTGTAATGTATAACGTCTGCTGAAAAATCTGGTGGATGTATCATTTCCAGTGGCTGAAAAGCCCAAAGTATTTCCCCTAATCCGCAGGGACCAGACCATGTAGGTGTTAAGTTATTTTAGCTTGCTGAATAAACAGTTTTACAAATCTGGAATGACTCATTGTGAGTATTTTTGTGTTTGTTTGTAAGCTAACATCCTCCTGCTGTGCTTGTGCTGATGCATGCGGTACAGATGCCTGTCTGGACTGCACGTCTGAGTTATCCACGCAGGAATGGAGCGATTGGGATTGGACAGTGGGATGTTCTGTACACCATGTTTCGGACTGCTGATTTGCTGTTTGTCAGGCCTGGAGATTAATGCCAAGGCCAAGATACCACAACACAAACTGCACAATCCAGTAACACATTACTGCAAAAGAAATAAAAGGCAAGCAACAGGGAAAGAAATCGCTTCTTGGGTGCATTTTATATTTAATTTCTTTGAGAGAAAGGCTATGTTTAGAATTGTTCAGTATTAGCTTGTACCGCATACTGCCTACTGTATTTTAAAAATAGCTAGTGATATTAAATGTTTCAAACAATATTATGCTTTGTTATTGTCTTATTACTTCATTACTTCAGATGTGAGAGGCATCCAGTAATAATCTTGGGGGAAAAAATTTGCATTTTTAATGAACTTTTATTTTAATGTGTCCTTGTTACACATTACATGTATTTACAGTAATATACACTGTCAAAAGCTTTTAAAATTGTAAGTATAATCAAATTAGTTGTACAAGTCATTTCATCAAATTTTTATTGAGTTCACTTATATCAAATTATATTAAGCTGACTTAAAAAATTGAGTTGAATCTTGAAAAATGTTGTTTGTTGATATTGGTTAAACTATTTTGACGAGTTAAAGTAAAGGAAAAAACATGGTGCCATCATGACTTCTTGATCATATTTTTTACATTGTAATAACAGTAAATTGCACGTAATTGCAAACAACTAACACTAAACCAAACCTACATGTTGTTAAATGATATTATTTGGTTTTTGTTTAATTAAACTAACAAGGACACATTAAAATATAATGTGACCAATATATCCTAACTTTTGGCAGCTGAATCAAATAAAAAATATCTTAAAAAGAAATGTTAAAAATCACAGCTGCTATTACTTCCAGATCATCACACTAGAAATTGAAGATCATTGCACAATGCATTGTGGGATACTGTATTATGTGCAGTGTGTATACTACGGAGCCCCTAATAGTTGTGGAAGAAAAATTAGAAAATATATTTCAAAACTTGTTCGCTCGCAAAACTTTTGCTTTCCCCCAAGAAACTTTGCATTCGTTCGTGAAACTTCTGCGTTCCATCGACAAACTTTATTTGCTTGCAAAACATTTGCGTTCTCCTGAGAAACTTTGCGTTCGTTCGCAAAACACCTTTAGGGGCTCCATGGTTTATTGCTCATTTAGACAAATGTAGGCCATCTACATATAGAAAATAAAAGTGCAGAAATAGTATGAGTAGTATGCTATTCTGAACATAGCCTTTATAATATGTGTTAGGGATTCACCGGTACCAGTATCGGTATTGGGCCCGATACTGCGCTTGTGTACTCGTTAAAAAGCTCCGATACCAACAACCGATACCACACAGTGTGTACAGAACAGTGCTTGTGACAAAGAAACACAGACAACAGAGCAAACAGAGAGCAGAATGGATATATCAAAGACTGATGTCTATGAAGTAAATGTATCAAATTAATAGGATGTTAAACAAATTAAATAGGCGGTACGGTAATCACATTACGTTTTCAAGAAGTTTTCTGTGCACAAACATCCGAAGCGCGCGCTCAGAAAGCTGCCTCTCAGACAGCGCGCGAATAGCCTATTAAATCATGTTCTCTTTCATGTCGTCTTGTGCTTGGACGGACACATTCACACAAAATTATGTCAAAATGCCTGTAGGCAAACTGTGAAACAGTTTTTATAAGTGAACGTAAACAGATGAGAAAGAAAACGCGCATGCAACAGTATGTTGAATACGTGCAGCTCTTAAAGTGACAGCAGCCTAATAAACCTACTGCTGTCTTTGTCCTAACAACAAATGACAAAGAGAAAATCACTCACTGCTCTTGACTGAGCCCTGCTAGAACAGCTCTAAATATTCACTGTGCTATTAAACTAAAGATAAAATATGATAGAGCAATAATATGAACGGCACTGTAAACCCGAATAAGTTGGTAAAACTACTGGGCTAGCAAAGCATTAAACAATACTAAACCACATTTAACATTAATCTTGCACAAAAAAAGTTATATAACACATAATTTTAGCATTTATTCTCCCTTTCGAGTGTCATGGCAAAGCATGCTGGGAAATAGAAATCCCAGTCCAGTTTCAGGTAAATTTAAGTTTGTCTAAATTAAAAGACACAAGTTTATAAAACTCAAAACAATGAAACAATTCCGATTACTTAAAATTTGTCAGTTTCGTGAACTCAAAAGAAAAAAAAAGCTATAAATACTCATAAAAGTTAATTTGATTGAGCTAATTTGTTTGAGTTTGCCCTACTCAAACCAAATCATTATTTTGAGCTTTAGGGTTTACATTGAGTGAAAATAACAGTAGCTATACAATACATTGTAACAGGCATAATTAGGCATGAAAATTATTGAAGGAAATATCTATTTGCTAAGCCAACTAATTTGATTTATACTCTTTTGTGTTCTCTGGCTCAAATTTTTACAATTTAAAAATGCTATGAAAATTCAGGTATCGGTATACTCGGTATCAGCAAGTACTAAAAATAAAAAGTATCGTATCGGACTCGTTCTGAAAAAAGTGGTATCGGTGCATGCCTAATATGTGTGGAAGTTTTCCTCTTGCTTTTACGAGAGCCACTAACTGAGTCTGTGCTTCAAAACAGGACATTATCTTGGATCGTTCGTTGTTCCAGATGGACCAACATGAAAATGAAGCCAGACCGTTGCAGAATGAATGCGAGTCGTATGTCATGGAAAGACTCGATCGACCCAGTTCATTTCCCAAATGTTCCATTTGATTATTGCAGCCATGAGATCTCTGTAGGTGAAAGCTTGAGTCTACAAATAAAACCCAGTGAGGTGTTTGGCATGCTTATGAAATACTTGCCACTTTGAGTGTTGCCCTTCTCTGGCCTCGCTAGCTTTATTTACTGCCATACTCTGCGTCTTTTTGCCTGACCCTTCTTAGTGGCTGTTAAAATTGATTAAAAGCTAGCATGCTGTATGCAGGGGCAGACAGCTGGGAAGGCTGTCCCAGACTGTGTGACACTAAACCTGTCTTGACTACATGTATAACAGAGGTAAAAGCCCCATTTCTGGCATTGCATTGCGGTCAGGCTACTCTGTCGTTAAGATGGTTTTGCTCGAACACCCTTGTGACTGCATCTATTTTCGGCCTCCGCTTGCCGTGAAACCAGCATGGAGTTCCTGAGCAAGCCTGTTCTCCACAGGTTTCTTTCTGTCACAGTGAATTTCCATTAAACAGTGTAAAAAAAAAAACGGCAAACTAATCCACACAGGGTTTCATTACAGATACGTGTGATGCACTGTCCAGAGGAGTGTATGATGTAAGCGAAAACAAAATACCTCATAAAACTCATATTAACAGCTTGTACATTTGAAATATGTGAAGGCCTAGTTTAAAAAAGTGTGCCAACTTTCACACTAGACTTGACACTCTTGATCTTAGTATTACGATCAAGTGTTAAAAAATGTCAAAAGTGTTTTTCCTGGCATTATCGGCCTGCTCGAATGAGACTTCATGAGATGTTTCATATAACTTTTATGACAGCCAACCAGCTGCCAGCTATATTCTTTGAAGGCTCTTTGATGCTTTGGTTCTGTTCCTGTTATCAGAACTTTTTTCATTCATGTGCAGAAAAGGATGTCATTTCAGCTGCCTTATGTTTTCAGTTAGGCTATTTGATTCAAAAAGTTGGAAATCATTTAAGTGAGTATTTGGAAATATTTTTTTTCCATACATCACACCCAATGACTTGAAGTAGGCCTATACGATCATTCTCAAACAGTTTTAAGCATGTGTTACCAGAAGACCTAGTGGATATCGGTGCTGGCACTGGCAGCAAAAGACACACAGAAGCACTGTGTACCTGTGAAACAATAAAAGAGACAGACAAAATGAATGTCTTTCTTTTGGCGCAACCATTTACTTCTGATATCGCACCTGACCGCACCTTTATAATAGCCTAAAATAGAAATAGAAAGATTAAAGCTGTTGTTTTGCCTATGGGTTGTGAATCTAATGTTTTGAGGTGTATGATACACCAGTGGCGAGTGGTGACTTTTTTAACAGGTGGCCTGTTGCACGAAGCCGGTTTCGGTTTCTACCCTGGTAAGTTCAACATTAGTTTGAGTAAACTCTGGTTTTTCAGGCTTATGAAGGTGGATTGGTTTTTAGAGGGTTTCATTGCTATGGTAACTTACGCTTGATCATCACGTGATTCGCATAGACTTCAGATAGTTCCAGGAAGTTCTTCGGCAGCAATCAGTATTGCCAAGTCTGCGGTTTTCCCACGGAATTAGGCTACTTTTGCACTGTTGCAGCGGGTTGTTTTTCATGTCCGCGGGTTGAATCGACCCAAAATAACGTGATATTTTGCCCCTAGAATGCAAATTTTTTACCAGGGTAGCCCCGCCAAAAACGTGTTTTTTTTTTACCGTGGGATTGGGCTAGTAATGCGATTGGGCTAGTTTTGAGGAGCAATTTGGGTGGGTTTTGTTGTGAAAACCTGGCAACAATTCAAAAAGATAGGGTTAGAGAGACAGAACCATGATGTTTAGTAATTTGTAGTCATTAAATGCATCGGTTTACAATATTTATGTAATATACCGACATGTGAATGTAGTATGTAGTTACAGCAATGTTGTTTTTAAATGATAAAAACCTGCTAATATCTGAGGATTAGTTTTGTCAACCAGCGTTGCCTGCCTTATTGTATTTCTGGCTAACGTTACCTTGGTTAAAGACCGTGTTGCCGTTGTTTTTAAGTATTTTTATGGTTTTAAACTTGTATGTTAGTTAAGGGCAATATGGTTTCACAAGGACATGAGACCCGCAGGTCAAGTCAAGTCAAGTCACCTTTATTTATATAGCGCTTTTTACAATGTAGATTGTGTCAAAGCAGCTTTACATTGATAACTGGTACATAATTTTGGCTGCACAGCAGCTCTTAAAGAATAGTGTCAATGCAGGCAGATCAGAAGCACTGTTGATTAAATGTCAAGAATACTGTTGAATATCAAATGTCAAGTCAAATGTCAAGTGTCCCCAACTAAGCAAGCCAAAGGCAACAGCGGCAAGGAACCCAAACTCCATCAGGTGACATCAGGTGGCAAACAGGTGGCAAACAGGTGGCAAACAAGTGGCAAATAGGTGTTAAAATGGAGAAAAAAAAACCTTGGGAGAAACCAGGCTTAGTCGGGGGGCCAGTTCTCCTCTGGCGAACAGTGCTTTGTAACGAATCAGGTTGCTATCATAAGTCTGATAGGATCGCACCAATCAAAGTGTTTATTGCAGTTCCATCCAGTTGAGGATCGTATTCATCACGCCGGTATGGACGGTTAGGTGACAGGTGATTGTCTTAAAAAACCCATTGCAAACAAGTTAAATGTAAAATTTAATTAAGTGAAATTTAATTAATCTTAATGTTTACAATTCTTATGCACCCCATTCACTTATTACTATATAAATTCATACGCAATATATTCAATTCTAAAACAAAACATGATTATACACACACATTGACTTTTGCACTGATTTAGTACAATTGATGTATAAGTTTCTAATAAACTGCATGTCAAGCATTTTGTCTGTCGTTTCCTACATGTTCTTGTATTCTCCACTATGGTTTGCAGTGCTGCATGAGGATGATCCCGTTGTTTAGAGAAAGCAGTATGAATGCGTGGTTTCCCCACTGACACGGAAAGGAGGAAATATGTTCAAGTCAGCAGAAGCAACCTAAATAGAACTAAAGATTGTGTGCTAAATCGTGTGTTAATTATATACAGGTGTATCTGCCCTTTTTCACTAAAACCAACACTGGGAACTTTTATGTTTATTAAAGGTTTATTAAAAATAAGGAGCAAACTCAAACTGGACCAATCAGCTGTGAGTAAAGTGACCTGTATCTGATGCAATAAAGCCACTCCCCCTGTATCTCGCGCCACATTAAATCAGTTTATAGTGAAAGCCTTTTAAAGACAAAATTGCTCATAATTATTTATTATATTTATATTATATGAATTATGTATAATTCATATAATAGTATATTCATATAATTATTAAATTAATTGACAATTAATATTAAACTTTGCTTTTATAAATATAATACAAGCATCGATATATAATGCTTTTAAACAAATTAAGCGTATGTTTATTCATTTGAGCTCTTTGTGAAACTAATATAAATTATTATATTATAAATTATTAGGCATATTTCTTTGATTCACATGCACTGATATAGTCAGATATTTTCTTTCAGCTGCCTTCTCAAACTTTCACTGCAGCAGTGTTTATTCCTGCCTTATAAGTGCAATTAATTTCATGATATTTTTCATTACGATCTCTTCAGAAGAGAAGTGAATTTGCTCGGCTCTCTCGCGAGAAGTGAATCAATCATCCGCTTGTGTTTTGTGTGATTGGCTGTTTTGCCGCACGTGTCATACTTTAAAGTCCGCATGAACCGGAAGTTGCAAATGACTTTTCTCCAGTGTTGTCACGTATTTCCAAGTGAAACAGAATATTGAACAGAGGGCAGAGTTTTACTTTAGCGCTCCTCCTCTCCATATCTCCCTCATTGCAGACTAACGGTCAGAGGGGAGTGGTTTACGCGATTTCAACCAAAGCCGTCAAACTGACATCATTAGAGAAGGGGCACTGTTGCAGAGGGGAGGAGCATTTTCAGATTTTAATTAAATATTACGAACCCAAACAATTTTTGTGTGTGGATTGACTTGCACAGATGAATTGTTCACCACTAAACTAGCAATTTGAGCTAACAAAATAAATAAGGTAAATTTTGATTTCATGTGTACTTTAAAGTGCACGCGCTTCAGAGTTAATCTCAAACTCTGGATTAAACCTGAGTTGACAGAGAAAGTTTATACCAAGCGTTGTGCAACAGCTGGCCCTGATCTAAACCAGGGTGGATTTATCTGGATTTGTCAACTCTAAACCTATTCTGAAACTCAGAGTTTGTTCAGCTAGCTTCATGCAACAGGCCACAGGTATGATGTCATGTCAAAACTGTGCCCGGTGCAGATATAAACGTTGGATTTGTTTATTATGAGCTAAACTCTCGCGTTCACTCTACACAGTGTTAGATACTCAGTTGCTCACTCTCTTGACACAAAGCAACACAGTAAGAAGTATATCTTTGGACCTTTTATTGAAAGTAGCCTATTTACCTGTTGAGACTGTAAAAAAAATATGGACGACGCACCTTCACTCTCTTCCATTGTCTTAACTAAGGCCGCCAGTGTGTCTATATGGCGCTGACATCTTGAGTCTCAAGTCTGCGCATAGTGAACTTGAAACCCGAGTCTGCGCAGTATTGAGCGCGAAGTGGAGCTGGGATATCAAGGTCCCGCCCAAACTCAGAAAAACTCATTATTCCGGTGTGAAATAAACAGTTATGGAAATGTAGAAATCAAAGTTAAAGCTCCAGTCACCTTGCGAAGATCCGGAAAAAAGTCTATTGGCGCCTCAGTGACTACTTCACTCAGAGAAGCTGTCAACCTCAGCTGTCAATCATGATGTCTCACCCCCATTTTTATAGCATCAAATAACTAACTAAAACCAAACTTATTTAAAGAACGAACACTTACATTTATGCATTTAGCAGACGCTTTTATCCAAAGCGACTTACAATGCATTCAGGCTGACATTTTTTACCTAACATGTGTTCCCTGGGAATCGAACCCACAACCTTTTGCTCTGCTAACGCAATGCTCTACCACAGAGCCACAGGAACACTTGAACTAACACCACCGTGATAAAAACTGCCTAATATGACAGAAATTGTCTTTGGAAAAAAATATTTGAAGTGTAATTTAATTGTTTAGTTTGTCTCACATCCCACTGGAATACATGGAGAGGGCGGGGTTTATGACCTATACTGCTTCCAGCCACCTGGGGGCGATCGAGACGCTTTGGCTTCACTTTTCAGGACTCGTGTTGCACGCTTGGTTGAGACATGCCTTCATAATCATCTCTAAAGGCAGGAACACACCAAACCGACGGTCGGCCGCCGGGCAGTTTTTGTTCGTCGGCCGACAAAGTTTTCTCAGTGTGTTTCGCACCGTCGGCTGAAGTTGGTCCTCGTCGGCTTTTTTTGTCCGATTCGACATGTTGAATCGGCGTCAGAGCTCGTCGGTCCGTTGGGCCATCTGATCATTCTGATTGGCTGTTCAGCTACTGACACCTGCTGGTACGGAAAGGCATTTCATCTTGCGCAGGCGCAGAACAGACTTGCTACTTGGCCGTCGGGTGTCGAGCGTCGGTTTGGTGTGTCAGGCGAACTCTGGACCCAGATGCTGCCGACGTGAGCCAACCCCGCAGTCTGCTTTCGTCGTCATTAGTTCGTCGGCGTCGGCTTAGTGTGTTCCTGCCTTAAGAGCTGTGATTGTGTTGTTTGGGTTGGACGCGACGCACAAAGGGTCGTTTGCTGTATTTTTGTGATTCCTCTAGGTGGCACTAGTGCAGCACAAAATACATAGACTACGTCAACTTTAAACGGTACAGCGCGTTGGCTTACCAACAAATAAACACTAAGACAGGTGTCAGTTTAAATGTATGCCAGAAGTATATTTTATAAATTAAGAATTAATAATAAGTATAACATTATTAGGCCTATTTGTAGCCTATTACAAATAATAAATAATTAAACCCAATATAAATAAATACAAATATAACTATTCTTTTAAAAATACGTTGAAATAATGCAAATTGGTGACATTAACAAACGAAGACCATCGATTCCAAACTGCTTACAATCTGTCTTTAAAGGTGCCCTAGAATTAAAAATTGAATTTACCTTGGCATAGTTGAATAACAAGAGTTCAGTACATGGAAAAGACATACAGTGAGTCTCAAACTCCATTGTTTCCTCCTTCTTATATAAATCTCATTTGTTTAAAAGACCTCCGAAGAACAGGCGAATCTCAACATAACACCGACTGTTACGTAACAAT
Source organism: Anabarilius grahami (assembly GCA_003731715.1). Taxonomy (NCBI): domain Eukaryota; kingdom Metazoa; phylum Chordata; class Actinopteri; order Cypriniformes; family Xenocyprididae; genus Anabarilius; species Anabarilius grahami. Next base: position 753,175 of record RJVU01004028.1, on the reverse strand, counting down.
CGGGGTGTATGCCCCCAATATTTGCATATGCCAGCCCATGTTCCCAACATTATGAAAGGCATTAGACAAGGGCAGCCAGTAACGTCTGGATGTGCACAGCTGAATCATCAGACTAGGTAAGCAAGCAATAACAACAGCGAAAAATGGCCGATGGAGCAATAATAACTGACATGATCCATGATATCATGATATTTTTAGTGATATTTGTAAACTGTCTTTCTAAATGTTTCTTTCTAAATGTACTGTTAAATGTGGCTAAAGTTACCATCGTTTCTTACTGTATTCACGGAGACAAGAGCCGTCGCTATTTTCATTTTTAAACACTTGCAGTCTGTATAATTCATAAACACAACTTCATTCTTTATAAATCTCTCCAACAGTGTAGCGTTAGCCCGTTAGCCACGGAGCATAGCCTCAAACTCATCCAGAAATAAATGTAAACGTCCAAATAAATACTCTACTCACATGATCCGAAGTATGCATGCAGCATGCATGACGAACATCTTGTAAAGATCCATTTTGAGGGTTATATTAGCTGTGTAAACTGTGTTTATGCTGTTTAAGGCAAGCGCGAGCTCCGTGGGCGGAGAGCACGAGAATTTAAAGGGGCCGCAACCTATATATCGGTGCATAGTTAATGATCCCCCAAAATAGGCAGTTAAAAAAATGAATTTAAAAAAAGCTATGGGGTATTTTGAGCTGAAACTTCACAGACACATTCAGGGGACACCTTAGACTTATATTACATCTTTTAAAAAGAAGTTCTAGGGCACCTTTAACATTTTAGCCTAGTTTTTGTAAAAATAAATTTCCCTGTGGAGAAAGTAAAATAGCCTACTATTAAAATAGTTTCAGTTATGACTTTTTAATTTGATTTAGTCGAGTTAGTTTTGTATCCAATGCGATGTGATTTTCGAAGATCGAGATCTGGCAGCAGCAGCACATTTTTCCTCTTGGGTGAGCACTTAGTGGACAGCTTACTCTGGGCTCTAAATCCTTCATAGGCCAGCAAACCAATGAGAACGCGCGACAGTGATGATAACATAACAACAGTGCGTAGGCGCCAAAGCTGCTGTAAGATCAGCATACCTGGAAACCTTCCGTCACTGGCAGATTTCAAGAAAATTACTGTGGTTTCGCAAATAAATATATTATGGACAGTTATACGCATTACCAACATTTTATCATGTAAGCTTTATGGTACACCTCAAACAAAGGAATTTATTGTAATTTATAGTGTTAATATTAATTAGCGAGTCCACAAATGGCTTGGGTATGCAGAGCATTCACAGTTTATATTGACCACACGCCACTGTGATACACTAGTAGCGTAGTTTGATAAAAAAAAAAGATAAAAAAAAAATAAAAAAAATTTTTTTTATTATGCTTTTACTAGTGAAGACAACAAGAGAATCAGTATGGCCGAAGACAAACTTCTTTTGTCTTGGACAGGTAAGGGAATAGATTATTGTGTAGGCCGCGCTCTAAAAGCCACAAGTTTAAGTTTATTTACATGAAACTTAATTTAAAGGTGCCCTAGATTCAAAAATGTAATTTACCTTGGTGTACGTCCCCAATATTTGCATATGCCAGCTCATGTTCCCAACATTATGAAAGGCATTAGACAAGGGCAGAACGTCTCGATGTGCACAGCTGAATCATCAGACTAGGTAAGCAAGCAAGAACAACAGCGAAAAATGGCAGATGGAGCAATAATAACTGACATGATCCATGATATCATGATATTTTTAGTGATATTTGTAAATTGTCTTTCTAAATGTTTCGTTAGCATGTTGCTAATGTACTGTTAAATGTGGTTGTTACCATCATTTATTACTGTATTCACGGAGACAAGAGAGCCGTCGTTATTTTCATTTTTAAACACTTGCAGTCTGTATAATTCATAAACACAACTTCATTCTTTATNGATATTTTTAGTGATATTTGTAAATTGTCTTTCTAAATGTTTCGTTAGCATGTTGCTAATGTACTGTTAAATGTGGTTAAGTTACCATCATTTATTACTGTATTCACGGAGACAAGAGAGCCGTCGTTATTTTCATTTTTAAACACTTGCAGTCTGTATAATTCATAAACACAACTTCATTCTTTATAAATCTCTCCAACAGTGTAGCATTAGCCGTTAGCCACGGAGCATAGCCTCAAACTCATTCAGAATAAATGTAAACATCAAAATAAACACTGTACTTACGCGATTAGACATGCTGCATGACAAACACTTTGTAAAGATCCATTTTGAGGGTTATATTAGCTGTTTGAACTTTTTTTATGTTGTTTAAGGCAAGCGCGAGCTCCGTGGGCGTGGAGCACGAGATTTAAAGGGCCACACACCCTGAATCGGCTCCTTTATAATGATGCCCCAAAATAGACAGTTAAAAAAATTTATTAAAAAAAATCTATGGGGTATTTTGAGCTGAAACTTCACAGACACATTCAGGGGACACCTTAGACTTATATTACATCTTTTAAAAAGAAGTTCTAGGGCACCTTTAAATAATAACTACTGAATACACTTTTAAGCTGCCGCCTTATCTGCATAATAACGCCCAGAACATTCTATCAACTTTTTGGCAACCACCCTGAATAGCCCATCATATGCTAAGCAATAATCTTGTCTAAGTGTTCAGTCTACCTTCAAACTTCAAACCTTTTTGAGGCAGTATTAATTTTGTTGACTCTTGACACTTTCCTTTGCTAGTTTTCGTTATACACCTGTAAAGTTTAGCATGGCATGTTCCATCACACTGCAGAGGATAAATTGCGCCAAACAGAATGTATTTCCAAGTGTGCTCAGTGGGACGCTTTGCACAGATTGTTTGAATTTCAGAAGAGAAGCAATGTAGATACGATTGACATCTGGAGGAAAGATATGTCGAGAACTAGTGTCAACTGCTGTCTACCTGTGTGTAATGTACAGTTATATACAAAACAGCAGTACAGTATTATAATGTGCAATACTCTCAGTTCTAGACAAGCCTCATTAGTTTCATGCAGAGAAGCTGAAATGCTCTCCAGTGGGGACCTTTAATAAGATCACCTTCAGAATGATGATGGATGCCATGTACCAACACCAGCACAAATGTTTTCATTTGATCGTTTTAGAGCATGAAAATGATTTTCATACCGAATGTAATGTCACAAATCATTCACACCGCCACCGATGCAGTGAAATGCATGACATTTGGAGGGATGTAAATGACTTTAGTGTTGAATTTCTAATCGTTATAAACAAAGCACATAAAGGCTGACGCTAATTAGAGCTGTCGAGCAGCTTCATTAGCAGAAATCCACACATCTAATGTTGCCGTATTCCCCCTCCCACTAGGTTTATTTATAGACGATGTCAATAAACCTCATTTACAAACCCAGCTTTGTCTCCCAGGCTCCCTTGGAGAGCCCCAGTGCTTCATTTTCTTAGGCTAAAAACATTTCCCTGCTAAATCGCTCATCTTAATGCAAAAATATGCAGCTCATTGGTGATGGGAACGTGTTACTTTTTTGCACTTTCTTCTGTGAAATGAGGAAAACTCTTTCGAGAAAATGACTAGCTGTGCAGGCCATTTAGTCTGACTTTGGGCTCCTGCAATGCAGTGCAATATCTCTGTGCCTCAGGCTTGACCAATCAGGGTGAAGAGCTGCTTATGTCATATCACCTGGTTTTCATTAATACGGAGACAATAGACATGCTGATGGCACCCACAGGACAAATACGACATCTCCGTCTCTTCAACGCTGATGTGAGTAGCAGACAGATGGGAACAATAGAGCAAGCTCTGGCTAACTGTTTGGGAGGGATCCAAAATAGGAGGGAAAGACAAGCGTTCAATCTGAGCGTGTAAACAGGCTGTCGTGTGTGTTGGTGCCTCGATGGTCATCCATCACTTTAAGGACGTTCATTGCAGTACAGACTTCATGGATGAAAATCAAAATGGCCTGGGAAGGAAAGCTGGAAAAATATGCATGTGCTTAATGCAGCCACCGCGTGAAACCGCAACAAGAGGGTCTCGTTCATTTTCAGTTGCTGGCGGAGCAGTGAAAACAAAGCAATCCGTCAGATAGGGAAGTGAAGCTGTAATTTGGGCTGTTTGGCAGGCCTCATTTCATTGGCCAGCATTATTGCAGCAGCACTATTTTTGTTTGTTGCCTCAGTCAATAAAAATAGCTTGGCCAGACAATGCATGTCTGTCCTATGCAGCTGTCGACATCAACTACAACTCCTTTTATTATTTTTGTGCAAGCACAAAATATATAATCTCTGGAGAATGAGTTTTGTAACCAGTCCAGCTGTCTTGCTTGCTACTGAGAATGTGAAAATGTTCATACATTCACTTTTGGGCAGTAATGAAGCTTTCAGTGTTTGGTTATGTTTTATTGATTGCCAAATATTAGTTTTATCAGTAAAGACCAGTGACTATAATCATAATTTAAATATTCTTTTTAAACATTTGCTATGAATA
>RJVU01004028.1:726197-746197 GCA_003731715.1 Anabarilius grahami | reverse complement strand
TGCTGGGACAAGCAACAATGCAAATGGTTTAGATGGTCTCAAATGCACTACTATGTTGCTAACAGCATCTCAGTGGCTGATGTAAATAGCAAATAGATCACATTAAACACACACAGAGCAGCATTCTCCTCCCCTCTCATTCATTATTCACAGCTTGTTATATTCTGGGTGATTAGGGAAGTTCTGCTCCGCATTCATGGCAGATAGTTCAGTTGTTTATCCCAGACATGAATCAAAAAACATGTCAGACACAACACTACCAGGCAGCTTTGACATATTCAGAGACATTGCCGGGAACGGGGTTGGGCAAAATCCAGAATTTAAGAACTGGCTCCCCTTCAGTTCATGAGGGGCAAATTTAAATTGGCCACATCCCAAAAGATGTTAAAGGGATGGTTGATTGTGATTTCACTTTTGTAGCTTTAGTTAGTGTGTAATGTTGCTGTTTGAGTATAAACAACATCTGCAAAGTTACAACGCTCAAAATTCAATGCAAAGGGAGATATTTTCTTTTACAGAAAACACTTTTTAAGGATACACAGCAAAATCACCAGAGTTAAATCAGCTCTGCTTGGAGTACATGTGATCCCTCTCTAAATAGTGTTAAAGTAACACTTAAACAGAGTTGAAGTTAATGAGATAATTAAGTGATGATTGAGCGTTAGTGATGAACACCTGCTGTTAACAAGCAGAATCACTGAAGAAAAGAGAAACACAAGAACTACAGCTGACTTTAGCCACAGTCTTAGATTAAATCAACTGAAGATAAAAGACATATCTCTCAAGATCTCAGTAGAGGAGGATTATCTTTTTTCAGCGATTCTGCTTGTTAACAGCAGGTGTTCATCACTAATGTTCATTCATCACTTAATTAATCGCTTAATTATCTCATTAACTTTAACTCTGCTTCAGTGTTGCTTTAACACTATTTAGAGAGGGACCATATGTACTACGAGCAGAGTTGATTTAACTCTGGTGATTTTGCTGTGTACAACAAATGGCTGGTAGGGACTACAACGAGCTTCTTCCCAGGATAGTCAAATCAAGTCAAGTCAAGTCAAGTCACCTTTATTTATATAGCGCTTTTTACAATGCAGATTGTGTCAAAGCAGCTTTACATTGATAACTGGTACATAATTTTGGCTGCACAGCAGCTCTTAAAGAATAGTGTCAATGCAGGCAGATCAGAAGCACTGTTGATTAAATGTCAAGAATACTGTTGAATATCAAATGTCAAGTCAAATGTCAAGTGTCCCCAACTAAGCAATCCAAAGGCAACAGTGGCAGGGAACCCAAACTCCATCAGGTGACATCAGGTGGCAAACAGGTGTTAAAATGGAGAAAAAAACCTTGGGAGAAACCAGGTAGTCAGGGGGCCAGTTCTCCTCTGGCGAACAGTGCTTTATTACGAATCAGGTTGCTATCATAGTGACATCACTAACCCTAAAATTTACATAAACCCTGCCCCCGAGAACATGTTGGGCTGTTTTAGAGAAGAGGAAGAGTTGTTGTAGTAGAGTGTTGTTACCATGCCGTCATTATACGCCTGACTGCTTTAGAAACGAGGGTCAATTCAACGCTGGATTTGCACAAAAGATTAACATGACAACACATGCTAGTTGATGAGTTGAATCAATTCCACAGAAACTACATACATTTATCCACTAACCATTTAGAAACTTCCAGCTGCATTCTAATAGCTGTAACTTCTTCCTGAGTCTCTCCATCAGTGTCAGACTCCGGTTTGAACAATGTAAAGATTAACAAATTACTGACAATCGTCATTTTGGCTGTGTGAGATTCTCCGGCTTTGTTGTTGTTGAGCAACCTAAGCTTGTTAAAGCTCCGCCCTCTTCTGGAAAGAGGGCCGGGAGCAGCAGGTCATTTGTATTTAAAGGGACACACACAAAAACTATGTTTTTGCTCACACCCAAACTGGCAAATTTGACGAGCTATAATAAATGATCTGTGGGGTATTTTGAGCTGAAACTTCACAGACACATTCTGGGGACACCAGAGAATTATATTACATCTTGTAAAAGGGGCATTATCGGTCCCCTTTAAACTGGTATGACATTTATGGAATTTCAGTAGTTGAAAACAACGCAATTCTTAAATGTTCTGTTTTCAATTTTGCATTCAGTACTATGGTAAATGGCACCCAAAGCTGGCTAGTAAAGCCTTTGATTTCTCTAAGTACTACTGCATTAGATTTTGGATAAAAAGTTTTTTAATAGATTTATTTTTTTTAAAAATCATAATTTACATAAGCAGACCATTAACAACAGTGCATCAAGACATGAAGAGCATGTTACGTACATCGGCTACACAACATGGATGGCCTGAAACACAGCAAACTGTCCAAAGAGCGTCAGCTGTGCAACTGTTGTCTATCAGCTCCAGCACTTTGGCCATTTATTAAATCATTTTTCAGAGCAGAAATCATCTTCACACACACACTCTGGCTTTGATGGGCGCAGAGGCCCGCAATCACACATCTGTGTCCCACATTCGACATTCCGTATTTTTAACCGAGAGGCGCGATATTCCTGGATATCTCCCAGCCTTCAGGGACGACACCACTGACAGATAAGTTACGCAATCGGCACAGAAGTCTGGAAGGAGCTTTTTCAAGTAAATACATCTGATGCTGCGCCACATGTAGAGTCTTACTTCCTCTCGAGAGTCTGCAAGAAAGAGCGACAGCCATCTGATCTGAGGCGGTATACGGGGGTGTAGAGCCTGTTGTTTGTCTATGAGGCTCTGGCACTTCTCGCTGAACCTGGATCAGTCCTCCAGAGGTCCAGCAGCCTCAGCGTCAGTGTATGTGGCTCTGCGAATCACGCCGACTTCAGAGCCTCAAACCCGCAGAACTTCCAGCGTTTCTCCAACGTCGCTCCAACGCCACTGAACTCTTGCTTGAACATGTTGGGCAGCCGGACCATTAATCTTTCAAGTTCACTGGCCGAGATCTGAAGAAAGACATGAGCGAAGCAAAGTGACATGTTGAACATTTAGTGCATAAACTGACATAGAATTGTCTATTGTGTCCTCGCCTATGCTTGCTTAGAAATTAATTGAAGGCACTAATGTGTTTGTCAGTATATTTGTCATTTGCTTCCTGCAAACAGTTACTGTTGTACTGTACTGCTCGTTTTTTAGACAGAGATTATATAAACATTTTTATTCAGTTTATAATACTGCTTGTTTTCTCTACTATTAGTTAGAGTAAATGACTATTTAGATTGGGATAAGATAAAATGTAAACTATTCAGCTGATCTCATATTAAAAACTCCATGAAATGGCTTGCTGAGTGCAGGTTTCTTTTCCTTCATTTTTGTTAATGGAATTTACTTTACAGACTGGCAAATTCACAATTGCCAGCTTATATCATGAACAAAAGCAATAAAGACATTTTCAAAAACAAATTCCAGCCACTTCCTTCACAACCAATTTAAGGTAAGAAAAGTTTATATTTCCTTTCTATTTCCATAAATGTTGTTCTTTAAATTTTTATCTGAAATCTGTTACTCAGTATGCTTCACACGACAACTTACCGCCTAAATATATTATACAATAGAATAATAACATATACAGTTCTGTTATAATAGTATTTTATAATAGTAACTTTTTATTATTATTTTGGGGCTTTTATTCATAAAGACAGTGAGAGTGCTGACAGGAAGGATTGGGATCAAAAAATGTCACAAACGGGTTTCAAATTCAGGTTTGTCTGCACATAAGTGCCACCATGCAAAATGTCAGAACACATTCAGTGCCCTCAAGACCACATCTGACACATGAAATCTGCATTATGTTGTAGACTGGTCCAGCTCCACCAGGCTACCTGGGTGCAAATAGCTAAATTCAAACAGTCCCTCTAATATTTCATGGGGCATTTAAGGGTCAAAGAGATAACGAACACATGGCTCATTTAACATATTGACTCAAATGAGATTGTTTCTAATCTTTTGTTAATCCTGCATGCACACTCAATGCCATAAAGTCTAAATGAATTAAAATTATAGTTCACCCAAAAATGAAAAATGTCAGCATTTACACACCCTCAAGTTGTTCCAAATCCACAAGACTTTCGTTATTCTTCAAAACACAAATTAAGATTTTTTTTTTTTTAAAGGAACACTCCACTTTTTTTGAAAATAGGCTCATTTTCCAACTCCCCTAGAGTTAAACAGTTGAGTTTTACCATTTTCAAATCCATTCAGCTGATCTCGGGGTCTGGCGGTACCACTTTTAGCAAAGCTTAGCATAGTTCATTGAATCTGATGAGAACAATTGCATCTCGCTCAAAAAATTAGCAGCGCCTTTCACAAATGTCTCCATGGTTGCAAGGCACGCTCCCTGTGCAAGCAGGGGGTCACAGCTGCTGCGTAATATCATTGCGCCTGCTGCAGCCATGGTACGGCATCAAAGTTCCTTGATTATTACGTCGAAATGAGAGTACATTTCCTAGCCATATCGGCCTAGAAAATCGAAACTTTTCATTTTCCGTCGGTCTTAGTACACGATGTAACTACAGAAGAGTCAAGTTTTAAATAGAAAAAATATCGAAACTCTTTGGTCATTTTTGATCGAGATGCTATTGGTCTCATCAGATTCAATGAACTATGCTAAGCTATGCTAAAAGTGGTACCGCCAGACCCGGAGATCGTCTGAATGGATTCGAAAACGGTAAAACTCAACTGTTTAACTCTAGGGGAGTTGGAAAATGAGCCTATTTTCAAAAAAAGTGTTCCTTTAATGAAACCTAAAGAGTGACAATCACTTTATATGATGAACAGATTTAATTTAGGCTTTTATTTACATCTAAATAATGATGAACACACAATACATAGAGCACATCACATATGGTAAATGGAAGCTCAACTGTGCTTATTTGATGCATGAGAACCAATGAGGTTGTTATAGCATGTGACACATACTTCTGTTTTTACCGTATGTTATGCGCTCTATGTAGCCTATGTGTGTTTATATGTGAATAAAAGCCTACATTAAATATGTTCATCATATGAAGCGATCATATCGCTTCACAATACTTGTGTTCAGGGCCTAAAATGAACACTCGACAAATGCAAAATGCGAGTAAAAATCAGAGTTGGCGAGTATATGAAACTGTGTCACTCGCCAGTTGGCTGGTAACATTTTTATGAATTCTAACAATGCATAAACATGAACAAATCTGAACGACAGCATTCGAATAACTGACATAACCGACTATGTTTACTAGGATACTCGCTATTTTTTGCCATAATTTTGTGTGAATTAGACAGCGCATGAATACTAAACTAAGCATCGTATCGTCATCGCATCACAAGATATCACATCGTCTTGCATCTTGCACTTGAGCGGACAACTTCACACAAAATTATGGCAAAAAATAGCGAGTATCCTAGTAAACATAGTCGGTTATGTCTTAAGTGATGGTAAACAGTTGAGAAAGTAAGTCTTAAAGTGACAGCAGCCTAATATTCCTGCTACTGTCTGTGTTTTTAATGTTAATCAAACAACAAAACACAAAGAAAAAAATCACACTGTTTTTGACTGAATAACTTTCATAACTTTAATAAGGATTAATTAATAAAGGTGTTTAATTTATACAGTGAAGACTATGCAGTGTATTTATGTATATAATGAAGACTATGCAGTGTTATTTTACATTTGCTTACTTTATTAAATTTCTGTACCTGAAAACTACTGTCAGACCTACCTGAAAAACCTGAAAACACTGTTTATTTTTTTGTTATATTGTATTTATTTGTGCTTTTGCGTAGTAATAAAATAAAAACAAATGATCAAATTACAAGTGTTTACTTGTCTTTAACCCTTGTAGGTCCCTTCATAATTTTTGACGATTTAGTCCCTTGCTGTCAGATTGACCCCAAACTTTTACAGAACGATTGCATAAGGAAATATATTTTTTTTATACGACAAATTATTTATCATTTTTTTAATTTAATTATAATAAAAATTATATTTTTTTATTTTATTTTTATGTTTTTGTGGATATTTTGAATTTTTTGTACCTATTTACTGCACAATTACTTAGGCATGTCATAAATTGACTTATGAAAAATTGTTTTTTTTAATGAAAAAAATCACTTCAATGATGAACTTAATTAAATCTAAATTGTATTTGGACATGTGTTAGGGATAGAATACTACCATCTAGAGGTTTGTGGAAAAACTTTAGGAATTATAGTGAAAGAAAAAAAAGTGCAATGACCACATATCTCCAATAGAGTTCAATAGAGACTGTATGTTTGTGTTTATGTGTGTGTATGTGTGTATGAGATAGAAAGTTCGTTCCACTTTGTGGTTATGGTCAAGGACCAGACCTTTATTTATATGTACATTTTTTCAGATTTAGGCCAGTTTTGTTGGTTTTATTTGCCAATTTCTACAGAAATGCCCTCTGTTGCAGTCACACATATGTGTGTGTGTGTGTGTTGTGTGTGTGCGCGTTTTTGTGACATATCAGGACACAGATGTGTATAATGACATGGGTATGACATAGGTATTACAAAAAGAGGTGACTTATGAGGACATTACAGCATGTCCCCACTTTTCAAAAGGCTTATAAATCATACAGAATGAGTTTTTGTGAGAAAGTAAAAGTGTGCACAGTTTCCTGTGATGGTTAGGTTTAGGGGTAGGGGTAGTGTAGGGGGATAGAAAATACAGTTTGTACAGTATAAAAACCATTACGCCTATGGAATGTCCCCACAATTCACAAAAACGAACTTGTGTGTGTGTGTGTGTGTGTGTATGTGTATGAGATAGAACGTTTGTTCCACTTTGTGGTTATGGTCAAGAACCAGACCTTTATTTACATATACAATTTTTCAGATTCATGCCAGTTTTGTTGAATTTATTTGCCAATTTCTACAGAGATGCCCTCTGTTGCAGTCACACACGTGTGTGTGTCTGTGTGTGTATATGAGTGTTTGTGTTTATGTGTGTGTGTGTGTATGAGATAGAACGTTCGTTCCACTTTGAGTTTATGGTCAAGGACCAGACCTTTATTTACATGTAAAATTTTTCAGATTTAGGCCAGTTTTGTTGATTTTATTTGCCAATTTCTATAAAAATGCTCTCTGTTGCTGTCACACACATGTGTGTGTTTGTGTGTGTGTATATGTGATAGAAAGTTCGTTCCACTTTGTGTTTATGGTCAAGGACCAGACCTTTATGGAAATGTAGAACATTTCCGATTTATACTGGATTTATTTTTTCATTTTCCCATTATTTTCAATGTGGGGTCAATCTGAACCCAAGGGACTAAATCAGTGATTTTTTTTTTTTTTTACGCACCTTTAGAACAACCAAATCAAGTCCAGATTTTTTTGTGGATGTTTAGATAGATTATTTAGGAGGATTCACCAAGTTTCATGTCCCTGAGATGAAGGGAACACTTTTTAAAAACGAAGCAAACTGTCAGCGGGGTCAGATTGACCCCAAGGGCCGATTAAGGGTAGGCTGGTAGTTTTAGTTGTGGTATTGAAATTGGAATAGATAATTGGGAATTTTCACTGGTATCTAAAATTTTGGTGTCATTACTGCCTGTTTTTGCACAAACAGTTTAATTGCGGGTAAATATTTATGGCCGGCACATTTTCTTTTGTAACCAGCCATTGGCAGATGTGGCAAAAAAGTTTCATATGGATTAATTTTACGACAACATTATAATCTTTATGGATCTTCTAAGTCAGTGTTTCCCAACCCTTTTCCTGGAGGCACACCAACACTATGCATTTTCCAACTCTTCCTAATCAAAAACACCTGATTCAACTCATCAGCTCGTTAGTAGAAACTCCAAGACTAGAAATATATGGATCAGATAAGGGAGACATCCAAAACATGTACTGTTGGTGTGCCCCCAGGAACAGGGTTGGGAAACACTGTTCTAAGTTTTGGTTACCTGGTATTTCAATAGAGGGACAGAAACCTCTCAGGTTTCATTAAAAATATCTTCATTTGTGTTTCGAAGATTAACCAAAGTCTTATGGGTTTGCAATGGCATGAGGGTAACTGATGACAGTAACTAATTAACACAAATAATCACCTTTGTATCAAGTCTCTGGATGTAAGACCACAGATATTCAATGTTGGCTCCAAATGGGTGGACATGGAGGAAGGTTGAAATGATTCCTGTGTAGAGAGACAGACAAAAGAACAGGCTTGTGAATGAACATATGTTGTCTCTGACTTGTGGCAAGACAAGAGCCGCAGCCGCGTGGTCATAAATATACCGCCTGAAGCAGAAGCCCCATCCCACCCCCACTTAAGCTGATTACTTTAGAGAGGTCCTGCAAAGGTAAAGCACTGATGCAGTCACAGGATATAGTGCCTTGCCTGAAGGGCCGGAGCCAATATTTATTTCCTTGATTTATATGCCGTAACGCCGCCAATTACGAATGAACCTCATTCAATTCCCTCTGCAAGACCTACTTTCATAGAGCTACACTTGGGGAGGGAAGGGGAGTCTCAAGATGTCCGTTCCGATTTTATAAAATGCAGAACAGCCGAGCCGGCACCATACGTCTCTGTTCTGCTACAGTGCATCGTGCTTACTGAGATAAACATATCTGTTTTCAAATACTCGTATGAGAAATCTAACCAAACAAACTCATTTGAATGGCCTAGCAGTGGAAGCTTATACAAGATTATGTTTACAGAGCTAGCTAATTCAATAACTGCATTAGACGTCCTCTTCAGAGCTAACAGTCTAGTACAGGAGCGCCTGGAGACTTAAACAATTTGTGTTCTTCAGTCCGTCCCATCACTTTGTTCTGCTCAAATGAGTTTGGCTTTTCTGCCGTTCTGGCTCAGGGCCTCAGAGCCTGGCTGACGTTCCCTACTCCATCAATGCAGTATATGTGTCCTCTTTGCGAGCAGCGGGTGTTGTGCAGCCATTAGATAGAGCGAAGGATGTGTGGTCTTCTCTGGGCTAGAGCCAATGAAGCGCCTGGCAAAAAGAAGAACAGCTCCCCTGAGCTCCTCTTAAGGATCATCATCCAAAAACATGACAGAGAGGCTGAGGTGTTGCTGAAGTGTCCGACCTCTCTTCCCTCACCTTTACTAGTCATTGTTATCATAGCGCTTCAAACATGGGCCGAACAGCCTTGCGCTCAACTGCTTGGCTGCTCCTGCACCTGCTCGCCCTCCTTTGCTTTTAAGCTAGGACTCAATTCTCCAAGCCCATCTGGTATTCAAGCCCCTCAGCACACGGCTCAAGATGTTTTATAGATCAAAACGGCATGAAGCGGAGTTGGAATAATTACCGAGCAAGAGAGCCTCTTTCTCTGATCTCAAAGGACCCCAAATGACCGCCTCGTTATTCTTCTCTCGATGGTGGTAGAGTGCAGCGGTGCCATTGACTCCCTGTACACATGCATACAAAGGAAAAAAACACATCAGGATGCAGCGTAACCTCCATAAAGCAGATAAAAGAGTGATGGGATCATGCAAACTGTTGAGTTGGTCGGGTATGCCCGCTAATCTTTACTGAAAATGCACTGCATTCTGCTGTGTTCAGAGAAATCAATGCCTATTGACATATAAAAGGCTCTTCTTCCAAGATACTGCCCAAGATGGCAGGCTATAAGTCACATAGAGGTTGAAGCTAAATTATAGCAAACGTCCTTGCTTAGTGCATTTTTGGACACCCTCGGGGACAAACTCTAAATGGAGGCAGCGGTGCATATAGCATGTGTCTAAAGCCATCTATGACCTATGGAAAATTCCAGTTCAGTAACTTTTGAAAGAAAACTTCACAATATGTGCATGTATATCCTCAGAGAGAACATTGCTTTATTTCAGGAAAGTGCATCACTCCAGGGGGATTATAGAGCACTTCCATGCCTTTTTCAGTGCATGGTGGTTGCTGATCAGAGTCAGAAATTAACCAAGCAGAACAACAGTTTCTTTGTTATCAAACTACATTTTTAAAATGTGGGTTCAGTTTGTTTTCACAAGTAAATAATTCAAAATGGAATGAAATTTGTTTATAAAAGTTCCCATCATTGGCCAGAATGTTTTTATTCCAGGGTTTATGTGCCTTTAAAGAGGAATCAGAAAGATCATAATTACAAGTTCACAGCACGAGTGACCAAGTGAAGTCATATTTCTGAGTGGGCAACCCAGAATTCTAGATGACACACGAGTTATGACCTTGGAAGTGACATGTAGATTTGAAACAAGGTGGAAACACTGATGATATAGATAACAAATATCATATATCTGTAATCTGTATATTGTGATCAGTGAGCTAAAAGCAAGTAGCAAATGGTGTAATGTTTATCACTCAAATTTACTTTAGAGTTTACTTCACATTTAGGCATGCACCATGTATAAATACATGTTTTTGTTTATTAAATATTTTTTATGCATGTTTCGATGTGGAGCAGCTGTGCTGTCCCACACATTTCGCCTCCAAAGATCAGGAGGTGAAATGCGCTCATGGTCATTATCTGTTTTTATATAATATCTGTCTTATTCTCTTTGCTAGGAATCAATTGGGATATCGGTTGGTTCTTTGGTCTGCTCAGTCGGATTGCATTCTCATTATAAGCAGTCTGTTGACTGCTGACAAGATTAATTTTTGGTGTGAATGTGATTGCTTTATTCATATACTGTATTTTTACATGACTTGAACTAAGGGAGGAAGAAAACATACCAGGTTCTGAATCAAACTCTCTGAATGAACATGGTGTGAAAATGCCCTTGAAGTAACAGAAATGCAGCTGAATAATTAGTGCATCTAATATGAAGTGTTGTTTTAGGAAAAAGAAAAAAGTAATCTGAACTAACTGGATGATAAGAAAAGACTGCAAAACTCCAATCAACAGTGACAGAAAATAGAGCACTTTATTACCTAGGGGTTATCCTATCAGCTACATTAGTATTTGATTTCATAGTTTTATAGATTTAATGGATAGGAATATTCAACAGATTTAACAGTCACCATTGTGAATTACATCAATTTTGAATTTCTTTCGATTCAGTGTTTGACACTGCTTTTCTTTGGTTAGAAAAAATTTACAGATTTGTGAAATTCAGTTCCTGAATGCAAATATTGCACCTTAATAAAAAGTTAATTTCTTACACTGCAGCTGACACTCTTGTCAGAACTGGTTCAGTTTGGGAGTGTTTATACAATGCAGAAAAGCAGAGGGAGGCCATACACTCACTGAACATACAGATCAGTAGGCTAAAATTAACTCCTGCCAGAGAACTCATGGTGTGAAGAGTAATGAAGGGATGATGCAATTTTCACATGCCTCGTTTGAAGTGTGCAGACTAATCTCACTGGTGAACATCAGTGATGTGATGGACACAGAGTGACTTACCTTTTCATGCCCTTCAGAGTTGTGGTTAGTCAAGTCAACCGATTCCATGGCATTCAACAGCTGTCAAGAAAGAACAGAAATACTTACTTCCAGACCCAATGCCATTTTGCAATGCAGCTGTGAAGGAGCTTTGCAGACAGTAGCTATGTTTCCATCCAAAGCTGCAAATTTAACCTGTGCGCAAAATCGGAATATCGCATAAAACATTTGCGAATAAAGCACCATTTCCATTCAGTGAGTCGAAGAGAACAAAATTGTCACTTTCTGATAAACTGCCGCTAAATATCACTAAGAAAAATGGAAGTTGCTGCAATAGGAGGAGCCACTTTCTCTGACGCAAGTGTCTGCCCACATCCGATCCGCATGTTATCCATGTGTACCAAATATGGGCCAGATCTGCGCCACACTATGTTGCCTATAATAAATTACTTCCGCAAAACAAAACAAGACAGTTCTGGAGGTAATTAAACCGAACCACTTGGACAACAGACTGAGGCATTTCAGAATGGCCAAAACAGTATTTCAGATGCTGTGCAACGAGATCAGTCCTCTGGTTAGTCCAGTTATACCGTCCCATCGTGCAAAGTCTCATGACTTTTTTGATGCGCATCGAGGAATTTATACATTACAATAGTAGTTTATGCACATCTTATTGAATAAAAAATTTCTCAGACTCAGTTGAGTGCATAGGTTTTTTTATGTGCATCTTGGTGTTTCCATCTAGTGTTTTTTTTTTTTTTTAAAGCAATATTCCAAAATACGCATAAAAATAGGTGGATGGAAATATAGCCTAATGCAACGTCTGGGAAACCTCAGACTGTCCTTGAGTGTGCCAAGTCGATACTACATTTTTAATGGATGCTTGTGAGAAATGTGGTAATGAAACACATTTGTGATTCCATACATTAAAGCCAGGGTGTCTCTAGAAGGTCACAGCAGTTTCTTATTTATGAAATATGGAAGCAAGCCCCCTCTGGGTCTAAAAAATACTGTACACACGTCTCACATCTGCTCACGGGTTCGGTTAGGAGCGTTAATACAGTATGGGCTCCACAGGACCTCCACGACTATTGATGTTCCTATTATCTCAGTCAAATAACATTCATGCAAACCAATGTCTGCTGTTAGGAAAATAGAGTAAACAAGGCTGGTCATTATTCCCTGCGTCTGGGCAAACCACTATACTGGCACAACTGATAAGGTATCATGTTGTGCTGTTCAGCAACAGAGAGAACATATCATCTATCCTCACTGACAACCGCTCTATAGACCTTAATCAAGTCAGACACCACATTTCAATTGATATGGATGAAGAATCTGTAAGTGAGAGACATGATATATAGATATGGTAAAATGCCTTAAGGCCAAAAGTTATGTCTAACTTTCACAACTCTGTCTCTAATTTTTGTAAAGATCTCATCCTATACCTATTGAGGCATCCATGAGAGAATATTAAGGCAACCCTTGTGATAAAGAAGTAGCTTAACTTCAGAGTGTTTTAGAATTAGATGTACACTTAATTATTAAATGTGCACTTAGTGTACTTCAATTCTTAAATGTATTTGGAAAAACTGTGCTTGGAGATAATATATTAATGAAATAAGGCATTAAAAGTGCAGAAAAAAACAGAGATTCTAATTTTTGGACCAAAAACTTCTTCACGTCAATTAGGAACCTGGGTGTGCTCTTTGATACCAATCTTTCATTTGAAAGCCATGTTTCTAGCATCTGTAAAACCGCATTCTTCCATCTTAAAAATATATCTAAACTACGACATATGCTCTCAATGACAAATGCAGAACAGTTAGTTCATGCATTCATGACCTCAAAGCTAGATTACTGTAACGCTCTACTGGGTGGTTGTTCGTGGAGGTCCAGCTGGTCCAAAACGCAGCAGCTAGAGTTCTTACTAGAACTAGGAAGTATGACCATATTAGCCCAGTTCTGTCATCACTGCATTGGCTTCCTGTTAAACATCGTATAGATTTTAAAATCTTGCTACTTACTTACAAAGCACTAAATGTTTTAGCTCCCCAGTACCTAAGCGAGCTCTTAATGCATTATAGTCCTTCACGTCTATTGCGATCTCAGAATTCTGGCCAGTTAGTAATACCTAGAATATCAAAATCAACCGCAGGCGGTAGATCCTTCTCCTATTTAGCACCTAAACTTTGGAACAGTCTTCCTATCACTGTTCGGGAAGCAGACACACTCTGTCAGTTTAAATCTAGACTAAAAACACATCTGTTTAAACTTGCATACACATAACACATTATCTACTTCTATAATTCAAATCATGTAAATTGTTAGGCTGCATAGATTAAGTCAGCCAGAACCGGGAACATTTCCCATAACACCTGATGTACTCGCTACATCATAAGAAGAATGGCATCTATGCTAATATTAGTCTCTCTGTGTTTATCCTGAGGTTTGCCGCAGCCTGCCAGATCCAGGCCGTATCCAGATGAGATGAAGGACCTGCGCTTAGACATGACGATAACGCAGCCCTTACGTTTCAACTAAATTATCCCCTGTGAAGGCCTCCTCTCCTTTCCTTTCCCTATGTATAGATAAAACGTTATCAAAATTATTCCAGTTCGCATAGATCCGCGGACACAACTAATTTTCTGTATTATGTGGACCAGACAAGTAATTTGGCAAATATCACTCTTTTTTTTTTTTTAAAAAGACCAAGCTTCTGCGCACATACACACTCACACGCAAACCTATAGTCTAAACACATAAATGAACAGCAAGAATGCATTAAAGGTATTCTGTTTTTTTTTCAGAAAGGTGTCATTTAAGCGCCCCCTAAAGTAATAATTAACAATTTTTACAACGGAAGTGATTCAATCAAAAACCAACTTTAGCTCGATAATAATTTTCCTATTGTCATTGTGAAGCTGCTTTGAAACAATATGTATTGTGAAAAGCACTATGTAAATGAAGATGACTTGACTTAAAACATCAACACTTTCATGGCTGTTTCTTAACACAAAAAGTGCACTTTGTAATAACGTCAAATTTAACATTTTACTTTAGAGTACTTTTAAAATCATTATGTTTTAATAATATTTTGCTTTAAAGAAGTACATTTATTATGTGACTAACATATTAAAGCACATGTAAAGTGCTTGATTATAATTTTAACTGTTGTTATTCAATATTACATTTAGAGTAAATATATTTTAAATGCACTAAATTGCAACTTCATTGCAAATGTTTAATTACAAAAATATTTCAATATGTTTAAATACAATAAAAAAGTAGTAAAAAAGTAGATATATAAATTCTTTTTTTTTAGTTGACCTTAAAGGATTAGTTCACTTTCAAATGAAAATTACCCCAAGCTTTACGAAGAAAGTGTAAAAGTCTTGCAGTTCAAAACGCTTACACTACATCCTACGCCTTCCCTATTCAACTTACGGAAAAAAAAACATAACTGACGCCGATGCCAGTGCCGTTTTTTCGTAATTTGAAAACACAAGACGGTCAGGCGGAAGCTAGATATTTTACTTCATAACTTGTAAAACATGGATTTTTTTTTTTTTACACAAATGCATCGCTTCTTTATTAACCCCCCAGAGCCATGGAATATATTTATGATGGATGGATGTGGATGAAAGCACTTTCTTCAGCTCATACTCCTTGATCCCGCTCACTGCCATTATAAAGCTCGGATGCGTCAGGATATTTATTAATATTTCTCCAATTGTGTTCATCAGAAAGAAGAAAGTCATATACACCTAGGATGGCTTGAGGGTGAGTAAAGCTTGGGCTAATTTTCATTTGAAAGTCAACTAATCCTTTAAATGCATGTCAGTACATTCAGCAGTATACTTTAACAATATTTCAAAGACAATAGAAGTAATTATATAATTACATATAAAGATGTACTACTTAAATGGGTCAAAAACATTCAGCTAAAACTGCATTTAAGATAAATGTAAACTATAATACATCTTCAGTTAATTGCAATTAACTCTCAAGAATATGTTATATAAGTATATTATTTTCATAATAATTAGTCTTTTTAAAAGTACTGTAAAGTGTAAAGTTTACACTTTAAAAAGCTATACAGAACTATAAAGTTTTCTACAGTGTACTTCTTTTTCACAAGTGAACCTTGGTTACATTTGCGTAAAATTTCACATGGCGTCTAGGGCCAACATCTGTGTGTGGCTGAATCTTTTTTGAGGCCACTGTGTATGTTTTCTACACATGCAGGTGTTGGGTTGTATCTATATCATTTTCATAGACTGAACATATATGACAATGCGTGCCTAGTGTAGAAATGAAGAACAACCTGACTCTCCAGCGTAGCCTTGTTCTCCTTCGCCAGCCACAACAAAACATATTCATCTTGAGACGAAAAACTGCCCTGCTCTTTTTAGTGTGTTGCTGTTTACATGTCTCTGTTTTCAGGTGTGTGTGTGTACCCTGTGCTCCTGCTGCCATGTTGAGTTGTTTCTTGCTGCATGCACAGAGGGAGTGAGGACAGTAAGTGACCCCAGGCTGCAGAGCTTCCCGCTGTCACACATGAAGAGGCAGACACTGCCAAAATGCAGTATATCTGAAGCGAACAGTGCTCTTAATGGCTTACATAAGGCTTTGTGCCCCTCTACAAACTAACTCCCTGCCAGTGCTGGGAAGTAACTGAATGCTACACACTAAACTATATGACAGTAAAAAAACAGTGACAGAATTATGTATTGCATGTGAAGTTTTACTGCCAAGTGAACTAATCAAATAAGCTTGCCTTAAATTTTCACTATTTATTTCAAATGAAGCAGTGAGATATAGAAGCTTGTTTCCACCACAGAATAAAAAATATAAAAGGTAATTGTGACTTTTTAACTCACAATTCTTACATTTTTCTATAAACTCGCAATT
Organism: Anabarilius grahami; assembly: GCA_003731715.1. Classification (NCBI taxonomy): domain Eukaryota; kingdom Metazoa; phylum Chordata; class Actinopteri; order Cypriniformes; family Xenocyprididae; genus Anabarilius; species Anabarilius grahami. The sequence continues at coordinate 729,934 of RJVU01004028.1, read as the reverse complement.
CAGAGAAATAAATTCGCAATTGCAAGAAAAAAGTCAGAATTGTGAGATATAAACTTGCAATTGACCCTTCGCCGGGAGTTTGATTGACAAGCGATCTAACCAATCAGAACGCCGAATCCGCCATTTTGTCCGACAAACCAGTCAGGTGTTAGAAGATTAACCTCGGTGGACTTAAACTTGAAAAATGGTGTGTATTGACGTCTTTCCACGTTTGAAACAACATTTCTTCTCATGTTCATTCATGTTTATTTGATGCTATAAATTAACTAGTTGGAAGAGATGATCGGTTTACGAGCCTCTTGAGCTGAGGCGCTACATCAATCTGTCACGACTATGGTCACGACACATTAAAGAGCCACAAAACGGTTTTTATTGTTTTAATTTCTTTAAAAAATACACAGTTTGAAAGCTGGGACTTTGTTTAATATCATAAGTAACCTGCTCTGTCTTGTCTGTCGACGTGTTGTCAGTGTCCTCTTTGCTCTGCTATATATTTTTCACTGCGTGTTGCGTGACAGCGCCACGGCTTGTCGGACAAAGCAACAGTAACTAAGGGGGGTGGGTCTTCGCGAAGGGTCAATTGGAAGAAAAAAGTCAGAATTCAAAGTTTATATCCTATAATTCTTACTTTTTTCTCAGAATTGTGAGATTTAAACTTGCAATTCTGATATAATCTCACAATTTCGAGTTTATATCTTAAAATTCTGACTTTATAACTCGCAATTGCTAGTTTATATCCTGCAATTCTGAGGGAAAAAGTCAGAATTGTGAAATATAAACTTGCAATTGCAAGAAAAAAATCTGGATTATGAGATAAAAAGTTGCAATTACCTTTTTTGTTTATTCAGTGGCAGAAACAAGCTTCTGTAGTGAGAAGTCCAATTAAGTGAGTTTAGATGGGTCATGTAAAAGTCAAAGGCAAAGTAAAAGTTCAAATGTTTGTGCGACAAGTCTTTTTTTTTTTTGTAAAGCTATACTAAATAATATTGAAATACAATCTAAAACCATACTATGCTAGCTGTTAATTTGAACTTAAATAGATATGATTAATTGGTTCCAGTGCCACTGCTCAATTATGTTGAAATTAGTTGGAACAGCTTGATTTTTTTGAGTAATCATCTTAAAATAAATTGTTTATGCTACAAAGTATTAAATTCCTCTGACTCAGTGAAGTTTGTTGGTTGAACATTATTTTCTAATTAAAGACTGATGTAAATGTATTAAAGATTGATGTTTTGGAACCAAAATATTTGTTTTTAGGCTGTATTACTTACTATAAGTTTCTCTTGACGAACTTTCTGCTCAGTTATATACAGTAATTTATGGCTTTTTTGGAATTTAGTGGAAATAAATATGGTTTAATAATGCCACCATAATTGGAATCCTCATTGTTTTCTGCCCTATAACTGTTCTGATTGCAAAATAATAAAGTCTTACAAAATAATACGCTTGTAGTGTAGCTAAGGGTAAATTTAAATCGAGTAGCTGCAGCTTCAAAGTAGCTCCCCCAACATTGCTCCTCATAATCATTGTTTGGGCCCTCAAATAATACTATTATGTGTCTGTAAATTCAGATTATTCAGAAAAATGGCCAAGAAGTCTGTCCAACCTTTTCCCGGAGGCTGAGGACCTCTCCCTCTAGGTAGTGCTGCTCATCTCTGGCCTGCTTCAGCTCCAGTTCTTTCCCTTTCAGCTCTTCCTGGAGTCGAAGCAGTTGCTGTGGAGACAAACAGCATCGTGAGCAACAGAAAGCAGATGGCTGGAACAATGAGCAGCGTGTGGGGCTGCATGGTGCCCTCATAAACAAACACCACATAAACATTATTGAACGGAAAACAACGAAGATAATAAAGAGGGGTGCGGTGGGTTAGGGAGGTTGACTGAGTCAGATCTTTATGCCTGTTCAAAAGTTCATGTGATCAGCTTTTTGTAGCATGTATTGAAAGAAAAAGAAAATTGAATTTTAAAATGTTAATGTTCCCTTGTACCTCTAGTCCACCAATGGCGACGTATCATATGATAAAAATATGCAGTACTAACGCAAAAATAGTTTGGGGTTGGTAAGTTTTCAATTAAATAATGACAGTCCACTGCACTCTATATAAATCTGAATATCATCTTTCTCTTTCAACAAAAAGGATACTCATTTCTTACATTAGTATTGATCTTGTACATAAAAGCCTTTAATGCAACTGTACAATGTAAAATGATAGTGAGCGAGAGAGACAGAGCGAGAACAAGAGCTCACCGGGGCCTGGCTTAATGGCTGCACTATGACAGCCTGCGTCATGAAGAACACTGTGTCCAATCATCATTTAAGCTGATTTGACAGCTAATTAACGGAGGTGTGAGTGTTTGTGTTCCAGATGGAGCGCTGACGTGCGAGCATGCTGAACACTCACGCATAACTGATGCTTTGAGTATGTTTGAATGTGTGAAATGTGTTTCACTATTTAGGAGGATCTTTAATCTCAGCTGTGACGATGTGATCTTTCACCAGCATCAACTGAGATTGAGTGGACTGTGTAAGATGCTACTTTGCTGATTCTTCGGACACGGGACAAACATGTCCCACAACTTTACCAGTGATTTTTAAGCCTGTAAAGCCTACTGTATCATGTAGACCATCTGAGTGTTTTCTTTTAAATGAGCATTTTTTTACAGCTACTATGTTTAGGTTCGGTAATTTCACTTTAATAGCAATGAAAAGGTCAGTTATTGAAATGCCTTATTTTCAAAAATGTCACTATAGTCAATTAGTCAATTCATTGGTATTGAACAAGCTTGACTGTCTTTTTGAAGTCCATGTGTGCTTTTTTTGCAAAAACTTCTAAGTCCACCTCTTTGGACAACAAGACATAGTAAAACGTCTGTTTCTGTCAGTTTTACAGCAGCAAAAGGAACACTGTTGTGTTTACTTGCTATTCGCTCACAAAATCCTGTCATTATTGCTGTAACGATGGACAAAACATGATAACTTTCAGCTCGGCAATTGAAAGCCGGCTTATAAGCACACACAACAAACTCCCCAAAGTTAAATCAACTCTGCTCAGAGTACATTTGGTCCCTCTCTAAATAGTGTTAAAATAACATGTGGTGGCATTAGTGATGAACACCTGCTGTTAACAAGAAGAATCACTGAAGAAAAGAGAGTGCTTTGTTGTAAAGCACCGTCATTCATCTTGAAATCATATGATTTGATTCATGTCTTCCGTTTGGTTTCTTCTGTGGACTTAGAGGCTTTTGCTGACATTATCTCATTTTTGACAGAGGTGGGTTTAGCAACTTTTGCATCTGAACTCTTCATATATATGAAGAGTTTGCTTCCAAAACACGATAAACGCCATTTTTTTTAAAAATTGAGTTTCCGCCAAAATCAGCATTGTATCTGGTCGGTATTGAAAAGTAATTTATTAATATCGCGCAAAATGCGATATCCGTCGTGTTATTCTGTCATGTTTTCTCCCTTTCTTTCCAAAACGCGACAAACGCCAGTCTCCTTTCTCTGCAGAATGCGATATATCCGCTCAACCAATCACAGCGCACCATTCCACGCACTGTAAACAGTAATGGCGGCATCCTAGTTTTCCTTATCTGCTTTGTACTTTGTGATCAACAAAAACAGAAAAATGAATAATTTTGATGGCATTGATGAACCTGTGGTGGTTTTTGCGGTGAGGAAGAAACGTAAGTCATCAAACAGAAATATATATATATATATATATATATTTCTGACT
>RJVU01004028.1:643472-696062 GCA_003731715.1 Anabarilius grahami | reverse complement strand
TTTCAGTTTCGATGTTATTTTTGTTTTTTATGATTAACTAGTCAACTTAAAAACTTAACTACAATATGATTCAAGTAACATTCTCTTTATTAACCATCTGGTTAAAAAAAGTGCACCCAACCTGAAGTGATCAACATGGTGTAAATGTAAAACAAATGACTTGTTATTTGTTAAATATCTTTGCAGAAAATATGCATTAAAGGTGCAGTATGTAATAATTCTGTCCACTAGAGGTCGCTAGAGGCCTATTAAAAAAAAAGGCATAGCTTGATGACGCCAAGTTTGAGAGCGGAATCTTGGGACATGTGGTCTCCATCTCAACGGACGGTGCAAAAGAATAGGGATTGGAGTCGAGAAGAACTCATGTTCATGGATGCGATTATTAACGTTACTGTAGTATGAAGCAGAGCAGGACCGAGCGTTGTGGGAGCTGAATGAGGCCGCTGGAGCGATTGCGCAACACATGCCTCAGGAGCAGCGGAACTTTTATTATGACACAGTCGCCGGCGCCGCTTCTGCTTTTCCCGTTATGAGTATGAGGTAACACAGCTCAGTTTATCATATTAGATACATTTGAGAGTGTTGAAAATTATGTTATAACGTTACTCTGAGCGTTCGCTCGGTGGCTGCTGAGAGACACTTGTTTGAGACACTGCAGTAAGATAGATCGATTTTAGAATATAATATTAAATACTGGATGGCTTGTGTTGATAAATGGCATGCAATTAATTTTAAAACATATTGTATGATGGAGAAAATTCTGTATTACTGTTACTAAAAATAAAGCTGCATCTGATTATGCTATGTTAGCTACTTCACAAAATAGTGTTTTTCTCTGAGGCATGGTAAAGCATGGTACTCGCAAAAAATCAAGAAAATTTATTTAAACAATAAGACTAAATGTGTTGAGCTATATAACAATAATTAGTTTTCTGTATATAAACGTAACCAAACAGTTGTTCCCTTGTCTATTAAAACATGTAATATATTAAAGCGTCTTTGGTGTTTCCATGGTTTCCACAAAATAAAACCGGAAACCGAGGGTAACGTGGGTATGACGCAATTGAATGGCGACTCCTCACACGTCCCGGAGACTTGGTTAAAATTGCAATTTTTTCACACTTTACAAATAGTTGGAAACATTTGGGATATTGTAAGTACTCAAGTGAACAAAATATATAACACTGGCCTAGTGGTTTTGGGATATTTTACTGCAAAAATAGTACATATTGCACCTTTAAATATGAAGGCAAATGTTGTACAAACTTATCTTAAACATATCCTGTATATGCAGAAATAATTTAAAATAAGAAAAATGCGAAATATTTCTTAGCCAAAAAGTAATAGCAATAAATAACACCAGTAATAGGAAAATGCTCTTTACAAACAAAAACAACAGCAGTTTTTAGCCTGTCACCATCATGCAAACATGAAATATCAAACATACAGTAGTTCTTTACAGGTTTTTGCATTCCATTGCGCTATTTTTCCAATTGTTTTTATGTTTGGTGGACATGTTTGGATGTTGCACTCGTGTCTTTTGCAGCATCTCACTCATGAAATAGCATTCTTAAAACGCGGCGTCAAGTTAAAAAAAAGTTCAACTTGCATTTAATAACTTTGCTTTTGTCCCATTCCACTGCGCGCGTCTCATTTTTTCAACGCATTTCTGAGTGAACAGCCACTTAAGGGTTCACACAGAATGCGTTTTTCTATTCCAATGTTCTACTTTTCCATTGTTTTTCTATGTAAACACGTGCTAGAAGGACGTGTATGACCATGGAAAAGTGGGAGTGTAGAGGGGGGGAAGAGGGGAGAGAACAACCAATGAAGCACAGACATAGCACGGAGAAAAGGACAACAAACTCCCAAGCACAAGGGAGAAATGCGAAATAATATTTAATAGGGCTAATAATAGGCTACTTTGATTACGTTTACGAGCACTGCAGTCTCAAAATCAGTCTTTTGTCTATTAGAATAATCGTGTCGTCGCGTTCAGATAGGCTACACCACTGTATCAGTGTCCAGTTTGCACATATAATTCATTTGAAGAAGACTTGATGAAATATGTGTGCATAACTACACCGTGCTGGTTAATGTTTGGTGCAGGAGAATGTGTGAAATAAAAACTTTAAACACGGATACTTTATTCTGTATGTGCTATGAGCCACGTGGCTAGTGTTGTTAAACTCATCGGGGAGCTCCGCGCTGAAACCGATCATATGCGCGGTCCGCGTGTATATCATAACAATCGTATTTTTCATGTGTTCGTATTCAAACTCCAGTTCTGACCGCATCGCGAGCAAAATACAAACAACACATGTGCTGCTGTGCTGAAGGAAACAGCCTACGGCTCGCATGTTTGAACGAAGCTAGAGCAGGCAGAGGTGAATGAGCCGCACTTTTGTGACTTTTGAATTCTCTGCTGTAATGCGATCTCATGCAAACATATTTTCCATTTGTGCTGGTAGATTACAGCAAAACAATCCACATGCACCCAAACCTCTGCTCTGGTCGCAGGAAAACACATTGTGTTGTGGCACTGAGGAAACGAGCACCAACGATATGTCTCTGAATGACAACAGACCGAGGCGAGAAAAGTGATACTTCCTCATGCATAATACCGCAATTATAATCTTATGCATACTACAGCGCAGTGATTGGATTAAATGAGCTTTATGTCATGAATATTTGTCGAGAACCGCTCGAAACGGTCTACGTCAGCATGTTCGACCATGCACATACTTGGGCCGAAAGTACACGATTATGTCAGATTTTGTGACGTTGCTCCGACTCAGCTTTTCAAACCGGAAGACAGAAATCGCTCTGAAAAATGCAAAAATAACTATTTTTCACTTATGAATAACATTAATGAGTACCTTTAGTGTTTTCAATGATGTGCAGCCTATACATATCTGTTTACATCTCAAAAAAAGTGTTTTGGGGTTTCATGACCCTTTAAGACAGAGTGTCAGTTCCAAAACAGTGGACCAATCAGAGCTCGGAGGCGGGGCAAGCGTTGCGAGCTTCTGTTTACATTAGCAAGTTGGCATGGCAAATGTTCGTTATTGCATCACGTCTCAAAATACGTCTCGAGACCCTCGCGTTCTGCGCTTCTTTTTAGACGCAAAGACGCTAAGACTAGTGATGTATTCTACGTTCATAGTGCGTCACATGAGAGTGGTTAATCAGGCGCGCCATCATGAGGTCGGATAATTTTCTTCTGTTAACAGTTATCATTGCTGTATTGTCAACATGTCTAATTGTAACGTTTGATAACATTTTTATTCAAAATCGTGATTTCTCATTTTAAAAATAATAAAATCAAGACAAAACATTATATTCGAATTAATTGGAAAAATCACCCAGCCTTACTTCTGATGCTGCAAAATGTCAACCAGTGAAATTCAGCCATACATGTCTAAGCCAGAATCAGAAGAAAACGAACCTTGCATTTTCAATATAAGATCTTGACAAAAAACTGATGCACCCCTTGGTGGAAATAACATCACAACATGTGATGTTATGAGAAGAATATGTGAAGAGGCCTTTTAAAATTTTGTATTGACAATGCAAGAGGTGAGCACTCTGTAAAGTCTCCTCCAGCACATCCCAAAGGCTTTCAAAGAATTTAAGGTCTGGACTGTGCCAATTCATGTGTCCATTTAGAATAAATGCATAAACATTATGTACTGTATAGAGTCATTTTTTCAGATTTCAACACAAGCTCTACCCTTGTTGGCTGTATTCACATACATCTTTCTATGTCCCAGTGTTTCCATAAACAGCATTCAGGAAGATGTTTCTTTGTCAATACAGTGCAGTAGTTAAATAGGTCATCGTGACTGCACGCGACTGTTTCTGGTGGAGCCTGATTTGGGTTTTATTCTTCCTTTCTTTCTTCGTCTTCTAAGCCACTTAAAGCAGCCTTGGTGAATCTTGTGTAAATCTATGCATTCATACATTCAGGGCTTACATTCTGAACCCAAATCTCCCAGCATGCTCAATATAAAACTCTCACAATGGAGCCGCAACAAAAGCAACTTCTAACTGCGGGAAAATCATCTATATTTAGAGCCGTATTCATTGTTGTGCCTCACCAATTCAGCCAGATAAAACCATCTGAAAAAAAAAACAATTCTGACAAAGCATGTCTTCTAATGAGCTGGTGCAAATAAACATTTATAATCAATAGAAAATGTGCTGAAATGCTGAGAATGAAACTGCCTGCGAAAAATGTGCAAGTGGGCATCTGCTCTGTGAGCAGCAAATTTATGAGCAGATATGGGACAAAATAGAAGCTGTGTGAGTGTGTGTGTCATAAGCAATATGTGTGATGTTGAAGTGTGCCTGGAAACATGCTGAGGGAAATTAAAACAAAGACTCAGAGGTTATTTCAGCATAATCTGTTATATTCAACAGAAACCTGGCGAATCTTTTCCAATCATTCCTTTGAAGCTGGAATTTCTGTCAGCGTCATAATAGTTCTTCTGAAGCCTGAGACTTTCCATCCTGTTTGTTCTCAAAGGCCAGCATTTGTGCTAGTGTGACAAAATCCTCTTTCAGGTATCTAGAAGCAAATCGCTGGAAGCCTAAATGTACTACATGTGTGTGTATGAAAGAAACACAGAAAGAAAGTGGATACCGTATATAAAATCCTCGTGTGAATTGCTGAAAGAGTTTCTTTCAGCTGCGGCGTATTACCAAAGGCTTTAGCTCGGAAGCTGAGGATAATAGTTTTAATATTCATTCTTAGATGATTTCTGAAATCACCCAAGAAAAAAAAACTATATGCAATTTAAATGACTTCCCAAATTCTCATAAATAATCATGATTTGAAATATTGTCTCATGCATTTTAATCTGAGCCTAATTTGCCTCAATCCATGGCTTCCCTAGCGTGATAGTAATTATAATAGGATCCAAACCAAGGAGAGAATTGATTTGTCTCAAAAAGTGTCTTGAGTGGGGAATTGTTAACAAAAAAAGTAGCAACACTACGAACTTAAGTTTTATATGGTTGAAAATGTAGTTTTTCCAGTAACGAGCTACATTTACATTTATAACAAGGGCAATTAAAGTGATCAAAAGTGACAGTAAAGACATTTATAATGTTAAAAAATATTTCTATTTCAAATAAATGCTGTTCTTTTAAACTTTCTATTAATCAAAAAAATCCTGAAAAAATGTATTACAGTTTCCACAAAAATATAGAGCAGCACAACTGTTTTCAACATTAATAATAATTATTGTGCACCAAATCATCATATTAGAATGATTTCTGAAGGATCATGTGACACTGAAGACTGGAGTAATGATGAGGAAAATTCAGCTTTGATCACAGGAATAAATTACATTTTAAAATATATTAAAATAGAAAAAAGTTATTTTAAATTGTAATATTATTTCACAATATTATGGTTTTTCTTCTTTTCTTTTTTTTTGTTGTTGCTGTTTTTAGTTTCACATTTGTATTGTGAGCAAATGAAGAGAGGAATAATCAAAAACATGTTCAGTTTATTCTAGAGAATCGGTTCATTCAGACAGTTTAAGATCGTAAATAAACCAATCATATCCGAGTATCCGCTTTTCAGTTAAATGCTGATGTTCATTACTATTTGTATATAGTATGTAGTATTATGTATCTGTTAGTACTGTAGTTTTTTTATTTAAATAGAATAAACGCCTAACAGAGATCAAATAATAAGTCATATCACTGCATAATATTTAGATACGAAAATATTGACCATTTAAATAGTTTAATTGTAGTTGGCTACTTTGTTGGCAGCTTTTGGTAATGCTAACAACTTCTTTAAAAGAGTACTGTAGCTTGACTGTAGTTGAACTATTTCCACACCCACTCATGAGTGCTGTCAAAGCAAGAGAGGTGAATTGCCAGTGTATGAAGAAAACAAACTGTCAAGCACTCCGTTCACTGCATCCACAGCTTGTTTGTGATAAAATCATAAACGTTTTTTGATTATAAGAGGCATTGTTTGTATGTGTGTGTGTGTGTGTGTGTGTGTGTGCATGTGTAACTGGCATTTACAAAAGCAGCAGGCCTGTTATGAAGACTGATTGCAGATGGCTGCTGATGATCAGCAATGAAGAGAGCTGTCCAGTTCTCGGACAATCTCTCGGACAAAGCTTCAGTGGAGACCAGCACTCAGAGCTTAAGGCAAGAAAGCGGTAGGTGCCACCGTCACGCCAGGCCGTGAGCTTTTCAGATCCACAACAATCCAGTATTTCAGCTGAAGAATAAAGCTCAACAAACTGTAACATGCTTCAATGTAAAATCCAATGTGTAGTGTTGCTACAAAAGGTCACATATTTGGCAGGGGAGGCTGGTGCCTGTGCAGCTTGCCAGAGGGGGAATATGGGAACCCCGGTTTAATATCTGTCTTTTATGCCCCCTGCCGTGAAAGGGAATAACAGATAGAGCTGTGGATGAAACACGAGGATTAGCACACTGGAGGGAGAGTGCAAGGCTTTACCTGATACCAGCTGCTGCCCGGTTAAGCCCATCGGCACAATGCCCAGGTTGTTCATGGCGGTGGCCCAGGCACTGGGATCGGCCACGGGAACGTTGATGTGGCTCTGCTCGGTTCCCAAACTGCCGATGCCGTCTGCTGCTGCAAAAGAGAATACATTCTATTAGGCTACGTTCACACTGTCAGTTTAAGGGATTGACAACAGCATTTCCTTACAAGCAGGGCTTGACATGAACACCCGCCATCCCACCAAGTGTGGGTGGATTTCAGCGGTGGCATGTAACACAGTCACTCCTACTAGCCACTTTGGCAAGTTGAATTTTATGTATAATATATACTTTTTTTTCAATTGTAGTCTGTTAAAAAGGCATCTGAAATAATAAACTAATTGCAAAGATATAATTGTCAAAAAAATTGATTTCTCGATACATATCGATACTGGAATGTTTCAAACGCTTCCAATACTCATTTTCCGCAGAATGATTCCAGCTGTAATTTCTCTCTCTCATCTGTCCGACAGTGAGTTGACACACAAACCCGCCTCCCCTTACTTGTTTCATTTGCTCCGGATGATTATTGTTGGTGTTACAGGGCTTGATTGCGCATATTGTGCATAATTTTATTCATTCCCGCAGATTTTGTGCCCACACCCACAAGTGCGCCACATAAAGCCGCCTCTCAGTACTAAATTTAGTTATTTTTCACTGCTTATTGCACTTAAACAGTAAAATACACACAAAATAATGTAAAAATGCTGGTCTTGGTGAGTATTCTTGTAAACATAGTCAGTTATGTTTTAAGTGAATGTAAACAGTTGAGAAAGAAAACACATGTGTAACAGAATAATGGATCTGTCAGGTCTTAAAGTGACAGCAGCCTAATACACATGCTGCCAAATTATGAGATAATATTAAAAATATCTATATGGTAGTTTTCCCCCCAGGGTATCGATGTCAAAATTGTGGCCAGTGAAAATGCTGAGTGTCTTGTAACTTTGGAAAACCACTACCCACAGTGGATGGTGAGCAAAAAATGTCAAGCCCAGTCAAGCCCTGCTTACAAGTATGAGTCTCGATATATCCTGTTCATGTCCCGCGAGTTCATCCGTCAAATCTTCATTAACCGACAGCAGCTTTTATATCTGGGTGGAGAGCGGACCATTTGAGTCGAATGTAGAACTCAAAACTGACGGAAGCAGGTGTGGTGAACAACAGTGACTGGATCTAAAACCTTCAGATGACAAACAGCTCGTATCTCAGTCGCTGTAAGTTACCGAAACCACACTTGAAAACCCACAACACTCAGTAGACATGTGTTTGTGCAGTGCAAGGTGGCTCTCTCTCACTTTGTGACAAACAAGTAGTTGTCCGGTCCGAGTCCGTTCAGGCAGTGCGTTTTTTCTGAGAATGCGGTTGTGAGTCCTGAAAATTTCCGGGTGTAAGTTTGGTTACAGAACGCGGTTGTCACTGCTGTAAATAACCAAACTGTGTGTGAATGTAACCATATTAAGGACTCAAATACTCAACCTTCAAGTACTAAACAGCTGAATGTGCTGTATGTGTTCACCTGAGCATAACCTGGCTGCTATGCTATCAGGGGATGCTTGCACTAGGTGTGCACACATTAGGTCTTACTTTAGTTCAAATGTGTTCAATTAAAGTTCAGAGATGCCCAGTCTAAACGTTACCTACCCATTCAAACAATCACAACACTATTTCAGTGTAATACTGTATATGCTTTATTCTCCATCAAAAAAATTCATTGGTATAAAAATGTCCTTGCTATTTTACAATAAAAAATAACAATATATAATACATAATGTTAGTATTGTCACAACAGTGTATAGCCTAAGCCTATATATAGAGAAACAAAAGATCCACAATGGTCCAAGGTCCACAATGTCCAAGCTGGCTTTGATACAACAGTCATTTAAATGTGTAACACATAGACTATTGCATAAATCATTTTATGTCATAACTTAATGAATAGAGAAAATGGACAATGCCCACCCCAGGCATATGGGAGACTCACAGATTTCAATAGAGATTGTTCTCTAAGCTAATAGCACATTACTCTGAATATGCTAGCATGTACATAATTTTAATTAGATTGAACTTTTTTTGTTTCAAACTGTTCATGTTGCAGTATTAAATTTCTTAATATCATTAATGTTGAAAACATTCAAGCTTAATAATTATGTGGAAACCGTAATGCATTTTTTCAGGATACTTTTATGAATAGAAAGTTTAAAAGAACAGCATTTATTTGAAATAGAAATCTTTTGTAATGACAGAAATGTCTTTATTGTCACTTTGGTCAATGCATCCTTGCTGAATAAAACTATAAATTGCTTTAAAAAAAAAAAAAAACTGAGCTCAATGCAATGCATAATGGGATTGCATTTTCCACAATGGACATTTTTTTATTTTTTTATTTGCTGTAACGAGGTATCTCAGAGGACAGTGTAATCATCCTACCTACGTTTGGAACAGTTTTCACATCATTAGCATGCTTAAAATGCTGCCCACATAGGCAGCTCAGTAGGTTTTGGAAGCATGTGTGGTTTGACTGGTCTGCTAAACAGGGCATGTACTGTATATAATTAGAGGAGGTTAGTTACCGCTCGCCATGGCTGGTCGTCAGTGTTTGTTTCTCTGGGTGCCACTGCTGTCACCTGAGCCCTTGCTCTTCTAAGACAGCTGGCCGGGGAGAACGGGGCACTCAGGAACTCATAAAAGCATTCAGAGGAACCTGCAGACACACAAACCACACAGCCAGGTGAGAACTGAGACGGCATTCAGTAGCGCTGGGAATCGTTTCCAAAAAAAATTGATTCCGAGGTGATGGGAGTCAAGAATTTATTCCATCAAAGAGAATCAACTCCTCTTTAATTGCTTTTTCTTTTCTTTTTTTAATAGAGCTAATCATTAATTTGCCTCTCAGTCGCTCACTATAGAGATGCGATGTATGATTCATTTCCTCGAATCGTTTTTTTCAGACGGTTTGTTCCAATAAAACAATAGAAAATAATACGATTGCAGCCATTCTTTTATGCCAGTGCATCTGCATAATGATGTCACTAGTATGTATATTTGACATTTGATATTCAACAGTGCTTTGCATCTGCCTGCATTGACATAATTTTCTTTAAGAGCTGCTGTGCAACCAAAATTATATACCAGTTATCACTGTAAAGCTGCTTTGACACAATCTGCATTGTAAAAGGCGCTATATAAATAAAGGTGACTCTATACAGTTGCAAGAAAAAGTATGTGAACCACTTGCAGAATCTGTGAAAATGTGAATAATTTTAATAAAATAAGAGAGATCATACAAAATGCATGTTATTTTTTTATTTAGTACTGTCTTGAGTAAGATATTTTACATAAAAGACGTTTACATTTAGTTCACAAGACAAAAAAAAAATAGCTGAATTTATTAAAATAACCCCATTCATAAGTATGTGAACCATTGGTTCTTAATACTGTGTGTGGTTACCTGGATGATCGATGACTGTTTTTTTGTTTTGTGATGGTTGTTCATGAGTCCCTTGTTTGTTCTGAGCAGTTAAACTGAACTCTGTTCTTCAGAAAAATCCTTCAGGTCCTGCAGATTCTTCAGTTTTCAAGCATTTTTTGCATATTTGAACCCTTTCCAGCAGTGACTAAATGATTTAGAGATCCATCTTTTCACACTGAGGACAACTGAGGGACTCAAACACAACTATTAAAAAAGGTTCAAACATTCACTGATGCTCCAGAAGGAAACGCAATGCATTAAGAGTTGGGGGGTGAAAACTTTTGAACAGGATGAAGATGTCACAATTTTTCTTATTTTGTTTAAATATCATTGTTTTTCATAGAATAGAAGATAATAGAAGATACTTGCATGTTTCCCGGAAGAAAAATTAAGTACAATTTACCTTGATATTTGAATTCAAAAGTTTTCACCCCCCGGCTCTTAATGCATCGTGTTTCCTTCTGGATCATCAGTGAATGTTTGAACCTTTTTTCATAGTTGAGTTTGAGTCCCTCAGTCATCCTCAGTGTGAAAAGACGGATCTCAAAATCATTCAGTCACTGCTGGAAAGGGTTCAAATATGCAAAAAATGCTGGAAAACTGAAGAATCTGCAGGACCTGGAGGATTTTTCTGAAGAACAGAGTTCAGTTTAACTGCTCAGAACAAACAAGGGACTCATGAACAACCATCACAAAACAAAAAAACAGCCATAGATCATCCAGGTAACCACACACAGTATTGAGAATAAATTCACATACTTATGAATGGGGTCATTTTAATAAATTCAGCTTTTTTTTTTGTCTTGTGAACTAAATGCAAACATCTTTTATGTAAAATATCTTACTCAGGACAGTACTAAATAAAAAAATAACATGCATTTTGTATGATCTCTCTTATTTTATTAAAATTATTCACATTTTCACAGATTCTGCAAGTGGTTCACATACTTTTTCTTGCAACTGTATAATAACTTGGTGTCATTGTTATGTCACACTGAAACGTTCACATAAAGCCATAACGCATTGCTGATTTACCTTTTGTTCACTTAAATTAATGAGGTTTGTCACCATTTCATTCTGTGATTCTATGATCCTGCAATAGCATATGACTGACAAATATAGATCTTGGACAAGTTTGCTACATTAAAGTTGTGTACCTACAACACACAATACAGACATTTATACACATACACAAAAGCAGATTTGTTCTAGCTGTCTAAACTATAAAAAAGTATAAACTAGTCTTATAAAGTCCATAATTGAGTTTAAAGGGGACCGATTATGCCCCTTTTTACAAGATGTAATTTACGTCTCAGGTGTCCCCAGAATGTTTCAGCTCAAAATACCCCACAGATCATTTTTGAATGGAAGGAAAAACATGCTGTTTTTGTGCATGTATCTTTAAATGTAAATAAGCTGCTGCTCCCCACCCCCTTTCCAGAAGAGGGCGGAGCCTGTGCAACTCGTGCCTTGGATACTCTGCCAAAAAACAAAACATCTGTTTGATTTCGATTATCATCTCTATCGCGGTCATGCTCATGTGACATTGCAGTTCTTCATCATCAAGGACGTTTATTGTCTGCATGCATTTTAAAGCCATATCAGTCTAAACTTCTGATATATGGTATTCTCTGAGCGCACACATCCGAAGCACGTGCACAGAAAGTTGGCTGTCAGACGGCGCGTCCTGTGAGTATTAAACTAAGTTCTCTTTCACGTGTTATTGCGCTTAAACTGTCAAATACACACAAGGTTTTCACACACAAAGTTTTCACATAAACACAGTTGGTTATGTCTGTGAACGTAAACAGCAAGTAAAGAAATCTCATGTGAAAGCAGCGTAATATACAGTACCTACTGCTGTATATGCAAATAATATGAATCAAATAACAAAAGAAAAACAGAAAATCACTCACTGCTCTTGACTGAATAACTTAGTAGCTTTATTAAGAATACATTTCTTACTCGAATGCTGCTGTTAAATGCTCTGGTGAGGAGATAAACATGGCAGACTGTGTACAGCTCACTGAGGGCAGGGTCTATGCTAATAGGGCAGAAGAAACTTGAATTTGTGACGAAGTTGGTAGATTTTTATTATAGGGTGGTTGTGTACACACACTGCTGACACATATGTTTAAACGCAATGTAAAAGTTAATTTTGCGTAAAGGTCCCCTTTAAAGGGTGAAACTGGTTTGTTCTGTTCTTGCCTGTTGTGAAGAGATAATAGATGCTGATAATAATCAGTGTATACAAAGGAGGTAAGCCTTCATATCATATCATGTAGTCACAGCGAGATTAAGTGAACGTGTTCCTCTAATCTTTCAAAAAACAAAGAATCGAAAACAACGAAACCAGGAATCGGAATCGACGGCAGCCCCAGCATTCAGAGCACAGCCACACTTTTATTAGGACTATTTAATGCGGCTGAGAAAGGCCGCTCGGTTTCCATCGCTCCAGCCGAACACACAGCTACAAATGCCTCCTCAGATGGAGTGAAGCTGTAAATAGTAATGATAATCACTAGAGGAGAAATATCACAGTAACTCTCATTATCAGAGCCTAATGTGCATACTTTTACCATCACAACGGGTCCAATAGTTTCTACAGCTGCGGTAACAAGACTGCAGGAAATGCCTTCAAGGACGTGTAGCTCCTTAAAGCCACTTTGAGACATTCTGTCAGTGCATCCGCTCGGAATGACTTACAGCTGACCCATCAGTCTTCCGTCAACATGACACATGTCATCAGCTGATGGGTCACAGTGTGTGTGTGAGCGATCCGACCCCCTCCCTCCTGACAGATCCCCTCCTCTAGCACTCTCTATCCTCACGCATTATATCATCCTGGAAATCAAAGTCTGGGAGATGGGGCCATTAAGCTGTTTAATACGGGTTGGAATAATGGATCCCATATGCGGCGAAAGCGCAGTGCTCCATCCCCAGCGGGTCTGTGAGAGTGAAGTATCATCAGTATGCCAAATGCGTTCCTCTCTGCCACTCTAAACCACAGCACATTATTCAAATCTGACACGCGGATATCAACTTAGGAGTACGATGCGATTCCCTTTAATTGAGAAACAATCATATCACAACTTTGATTAGGCACAGTGTTAATGTGTTTGCATTTTATTTGCAGGAAATGGATATCTGGTGAAATAGTGTGTAGATTTGAACTCTTTCCGAATAATGCCTGGAATCTCAAACGTGGCACGTGCTCCACAATGTGCAATTGCACTCAACGCACTTAACCCCAAGTCCTAATGTATCACATTTGATATGCAAACTTCTTAGGCCTCTAATTGATCAAAATTATCAAAAAATGTTCTACACAATTTACTACATGCCTTCTGTCATCTGTCAGCCTTTTAGTATAATTGTAAAAAAACGTCTACCTTCAGGTCGTGGTACACATGTTTTTTTGCTGTGAAATGTTTACCGATTTTTATATGGAAAATGTAAGAATGACTATTGATTAATTATTATTAATATTTATAGATGAACACTTACTGGACTAAAACAACTTATATTTACTTGAACATCCATACATATTTTGTTAGAAAAATGATGTTAAACTGTACGTATTAAATGGCTTTTGGGGAGCGTTTATTTTTACATCTCTCAGTCATCATTGTACTCCATTGCATTATGTTTTGCCTCCCACAATAAAACTACAGAGCACTGATCAAAATACTAAGCATTTATATATGATCTTATAGACATAATATAAGATCTTAGAAGACATATTACTGCGAAATATAGAGTGATAACTGATATGTTGTATGCATCGTATGTAAGTAGTCTGCTATATATATATATATATATATTATATTTTGTCTAAATGTTAAAAAAAACTGTTCTGTTTAAAAAAAAGAAGTATTTTTCTTACTATTATTTCATATGTCAGGCTTTACAGGGTTAATGCCTGTCAGCATGACATCAAAATTGACCTTAAGTACTTTTTAAAATGCATTTCCCTGGTCTTATTGTGCATGATTTATGGGTGCATGCTATTGTGTGTGACACTGCATGCACATCTTCATAATATTTCATCAAATTTTTAAAACTTGCTGTCTGTGAAATGACTTTCCTATTCTAGTAACGCCATTTTACATGATCCAATCATAAGAAAAGGGAGATTCAATCAATTCCTGATGCATACAATCAAGTCCTGCCCTGCGTTTTGTCATTTTGAATATCCTGTTTAACTCTGAAATGTGCCACATTAGAATATAAAACATACAGATTTTACTTCAATGCATACATAAATACATGAGACAAATATTGCTTGACGTGTGCACTTGTATTGCTCAGAAGTCATAAGTGACACAGAACGCAATTTTGCATTATGCATTCTTTTTCGGTGTAAGCGTGCGAGACCATTGTGCTTGTGTCTCATATCTTTTGCAGCGTCTATTGCATGACATGGCGTTCTAAAAATGCAGAGCTCAAGTTAAAAGTAGTTCAATATTATTCAATATATTATGAAAGTGTCTCTAGACCTAGCATTTTACATCTTTAATAATAATAATTTGTTACATTTGTATAGTGCTTTTTTTCCATTTATATAGTGCTTTTCTTGGCACTCAAAGTGCTTTACACATGGAAGGGGGAATCTCCTCAACCAGCTTATTGGTGGAGACGAGGCAGAGTTACGAAGCCAACCAGTATATGGCAGTCTGTGTGAATGGCCCCCAAGAATTCTTGCCCCTGGTTTCACAGACAAGGCTTAAGCTAGTCCTGGACTAAAAATGCATGTTTGAGATTTAACTGAAAGTAACTTGCACTGACATATCTTAAAATATGTCAGTGCCATTGTTTTGTCTCTAGATGCACACCGCAGTAATGTGTTTTTTTTTTTTGTTTTTTTTCTAGAGCACGTTCATAAAAGCTACTTAGATGCTCTAATTGAACTAACGCCTAATCCTGGCTTAGTCTAAGCCCTGTCTGTGAAACCAGGCCTTGGAGTTCTCGTTTAGGTCTATTTTTCATTTAAGTTTCAAATTTGTCTTAGATTTTTCTCATAAAATTCTTCAGAAGGAGAAAAAAAGCCAATTGTTGACTCACAGTAAAAGACTACCACTAAAATGTTGCTAATTTGGTCTTGGACAAATATGATAAGAAATATTTGAGTTCAGTTTGAAATCTTTTATGTTTGATTACAGATTTTGGCATGTTTGCAAATTAGAGCACATTTTGAGATGTTGTTGAGATCTTTTCTGCGGTTCTCAATCCTGGTTCTTGGTGTCTTTACTAATGAGTTGATTACCTAAATCTCCAGGAACAGGGTTAAGAACCACTGCTCTAAAGGAGAAACATGAGACTACTTGGGTCTTTTTCTCAGGAAAAAAAAATCTGAGCAGAAGGAGACATAAGGAAATGTCTCTTTTGACTCTCCATTTAATCTCAATAAAGTCTGTCCAATCTTGCTCCTGGAGGTCCACCATCCTGAGTTTAGCTCCAACACACCTGCCTATACGTTTCTAGTGATCCAGATGACCTTGATTAGCTGGTTCAGGTGTGTTTACAGTAATGAGGGCTAAACTCTGCTGGAATGTGGCCCTCCAAGAGCAGGATTGGATACCGCTGATTTAAAGGAAACAACTGAGAGATTAACAAGTGCTGCATCTGAAAGATTAGGCAGATGACTTGTTGCTTCGCTGCCCTATCAGGCAATTACTTTGCAGGCAGCATTTGCACATGGAGGTTCCCCCCAAAATTGAATTTGGACAGGCTTCTGTGGAAGCATAACAGTCTAATAATCTAAAGGACCACACACCAAGACGACGGTCGGCCATCGGGCAATGGCGGCCATTTTTGAGCATCTGTCGGCTTAGTTTTTCCGGTGTGTTCCGCACCGTTGGATCTAGTCGGACACATCTGGGTTTTTTGGTCCAATTCAGTGTGTTGAATCAGTGAGAGAGAACTCGGATTGGCTGTTCAGCTTAGCGAATGAGTCAGTGCATGAGAATAAAAGCGAAGGTGATGAAAATGAGGATATCTGTAAAGGATACATCTACGCTGTCTTCAAAAATCAGATGAGGGTATTTTAGTAGACAGGATGTGACACGACCATTAGAGTCGTGCCTCGTTCCCTTCCTACCTCTGTATGCTCCCTGCAGAGGCAGCATCTTTTCTCTTTCGAAGATCTCAGCCAAGATCTCATTTGTGATTTTTCTTTCCTGTGGGTGAAAAATCCAAAACATGCATACTATGCAAGAGTATCTCTCTCTCATTTCAATCTCACTGTGGTTAATGTGTCCTTAGTGTGAAGGCAATGTAGCATCACAAACACGGCTTAATACAGCATCATCTCCTCCCTCATAGTCCAGAAGACAGTGTTGGGTAAAGCATGGCTAGTTGAAACACACCAGAACTGCCTGAAAACCCCTTCACATCTCTCCTCCTATCAGTCTGTGCTTCTCTCACACTGGTCATTATCAACAAACCCCATGGAGCATCCGGCTCACTTTCACATACCATGAAATATTTACACCACAATCCATGTTGCTTTTATAATTCATGGGCTCACTTGACATTTCTAAATCATTTAGGTGGCATCCGTTCCAGCAAGCTGGCCATTTCAAAATTGGAGTCTATTATGATCAAAATGTAAAAAAAAGAAAGAAAAGTAAAAGGATCTTAAATGTGTTATGCATGTGCAAGAGTCTTGATGGTTTCCAAATGCTCCTTCGGAAGTAAAATTGATAAATCAATTTAATGTGAATTGGTTTTAGCTTTCAATTCCAGAAGATTCCACTTCAAGATCCAAATTGTTGTTTTTCTCTCAGCAGTATGTCAAGATTGATCTGATTAGCTGGACTTGGTTGTGTGATGTGTTCTTTGGTAAATGAAAAGATCAATTCTCAATGTTTTTTTCTCAATTTTGTAGTTGTTTTTCAGTTCCTTCAGTGAAGCTTTTTAGGTGATATACATGCTTTTTTATTCTTTTGCATTTATAATCAACAGTTTTATATTTTCCATTGTTTTAATTCAGTTAAATAATATGTAATGCTTTAAGGAACTGTAGTTTATTCATTTATTATTAATGGTGTTAAAGGGTTAGTTCACCTAAAAATAAAAATGCTGTCACATGAACCGTTTTAAATATGTTTTTAGTAGCTTTCTGAGCAATGTACAGTAAATGTTAATTATCTTGCTGTCAATGGAGGCCTCACTGAGCCATCAGGTTTTATGAAAAATATCTTAATTTGTGCTCTGAAGATGAACGAAGGTCTTACGGGTTTGGAACGACACGAGGGTGAGTAATGAATGACAGGATTTTCAATTTTGGGTGAACTAACCCTTTAAGTACGCAGTGTTGTATCTTTGTCGTTTTGCTTAATTTTTTTTTTTAAGTTTTATTTATTTATTTTTTTTTTTACTTGAACTCAAAGCAAAACTACTTTGTCTATGTGAACTTAAAATGGGAAATAAATGGAGAAAATACTTTTAGAACCAAGATAGATTAAAACGTGGGCAGCCTCCGTTGCTCTATTTCTAACTCAGTTTTAAAAGTCTTATCCATTGTTGTGTTCTTCTGTCTACATCCATCTGATGGATCCAAAATGCCGAACATTCCACCCCTCAGAACATTATGAGTATGTGCTTTCAGCCATCCAGTATAAGGGTGATCTATTTATTCGCCTGAGGCCATGGAACAGATGATACGCGTCCCACATGCTTCTCATGGTAAGACCAAATGCATTCTATGAACACACTGATTTAAAAAGCTCAGTGCAGCATGCTGTACGTCAGCAAATAGTCTCACCTACGCAGAACTTGTGAAAGATTGTAACTATATCAATGCTTCATAATAACCCACCCATGGTGTATCTAATGTTTTGGTGCAAACACATCATACTTTCAAGCTGCAGCCTGCGCATAACATCAGATTTATGGCACAATCTAATGTGCAAGCTCAATGACACCTGCAGACTTTCCAGGTATAAACCCCAATGGAGGGATTCTATGGAAACTTGTTTCCACCGCAGACAACTGCAACTTTATATTTCACAATTCTGACTTTATTTCTCAGAGTTGTGAGTTTACATCCCACAATTCTACAGTTGTTTGCAGTCGTAGTGTTCCTACTTTTTCTTGATGTACTGTAGTTTTTTTGGACAAGCTCCCACAGTGAAGCTTTTTAGGTGATATGCATGCTTTTTTATACTTTTGCATTTATAACCAACTGTTTTATTTTTATTTTTTTCTATTGTTTTAAATTCAGTTAAATAATTTATAATGCTTTATGGAACTGTTTACTCATTATTAACTCTTAACTCATTATCACTTATCATTTACTCATTATGAGTGATGTTACACAGTGTAGTACATTTAATTTAATTTTAATTTAATTATTTATTTAGCTTTAAATTAAAATTTAAAATGGCAAATACTTTCATAACCAAGATAGCTTAAAAAGTAGACAGTTCTCTGTCTTCATACCTCACAATACAATATTACATACACACCGATCAGGCATAACATTATGAGCACTGACAGGTGAAGTGAATAACACAGATTATCTCTTCATCACAGCACCTGTTAGTGGCTAAGATATATTATACATTATATGCCTCGACGGGTCAGGGCTGTTTTGGCAGCAAAAGGGGGACAAACACAATATTAGGAAGGTGGTCATAATGTTATGCCTGATCGGTGTATATATCACATTGCAAATATACAAAAACGACATAACTTACAACCGTGAGGAAAAAAAAAATCTGAATTGCTTTATGTTAACTCTAAATTGCAAGAGGTCAGAATTGTGAGATATAAAGTTACTTTTTTTAATTCAGTGCTGAAAACAGGATTGCATAGTATTGTGTCTTATGCATATTCAAAATGAATGTCAGTTTATATATGGAGGCGCTTATTCAATTTTCATTCTACATTGTTTTTGGATTCTCTTTTAAAAATTGGGTAATTTCTACACTGATCAGAACAGAACTGAAAAATAATGACTGTTTTCAAATAAGTTTCCCAGACTGTTTGCCATTGGTCGGCTTTGATAGCAGCACATATAGCCACAGTGTTTATGCTTTTGGGTGAATCAACCTACAGAAACGGCTTACTTACAGTTGTCTCTGCATATTAAGCCTGGAGAGCAGAGGAAATATTTTAACATCGAAAAAATTACACACATCATCTTTAAGTTAAGCCTCTCTTGTCTGACTTCTTGCAGTGTCCTGGTTTTCCTTCCTGTTTTGCTGGTGGACTAACATATGTGCATGTATCCTAGCACTCAGACCTATATGAGTAGAACAGAGCTACAGTATGAAATGACTGGCACTAACACCAGCACTTCCCTTTGATGGAAAAGAGGTCACAATATCATTCATAGCTTAGTGCAAATTGTTCTTAATAATACCATTAGAAAGGCACCATTAAACCCAGGTCTGTATGTGGAGAAAAAAACATGTTTGAGAGAGGAAAAATTGTGAAATTAGTCCAACACTTCAGATGCAGTTAGTCAACTGACACTCTAAACTGAACAATGTAATCCCTAATGCTCAAAATAATTAATTGGTTTGAGTAGGGTAAACTTAAATTAAACAAATTAGTTCAATCAAATTAACTTTTATGATTATTTAGAACTTTCTTTTACTTTTGAGCTCACAAAACCGACACATTTTAAGTAATCTTAATTGTTTCATTATTTTGAGTTTTATGAACTTGTTTCTTTTAATTTAGACAAACTTAAATTTAACTGAAACTGAAACTGGGCTGGGATTTCTATTTCCCAGCATGCTTTGCCATGACAATCAAATGGAGAGTACATGCTAAATTAAGTGTTATATAATGTTTTTTGTGCAAGATTAATGTTAAGTGGGAGATGTATTAGTGTTTAATGTTTGGCTATGCTAATTTAGAAGAGTTTCTGTAATGTTGGGTGTTTTGGGGGGTTATCATCATGGAGACGAGTGAAGCATGAGCTTAGTTTGATAAAAGGTATACGTTAAATGTTCTATATTGCTGTATTCATTCAGCAATTGTTATGCTATGCTAATGCTATCAAAGCATTGTTAGCGATAAGTAAGTTAGCCTTTACTGAATTAGCTACCTCAAACTATAAGTTTCCATTAGGCTACTTAAAATATTTAAGTTGAGATTACATGACAATTTTAAGTTAAATGTATGAATTAGCTTACTCAAATATTGCAAGTTAAGACAAATGAAAATGTATTAGTACAAAATAAAAATCTGTCAGTTCTGCTTACTTAAACTTTGAATTTCTTAACTAACTGATTACCTCAAATTTTTGGAGTTTTGCCAACTTATTTGGGTTTACACTGAAGGCAACTGCGTGCAAGTTTTACTACCAGAAATTAACATCCATAATGCAATTCTTTGGCCTCAAGCCAAGCTCAAGTAGCTCAGAATCAGCACTCATATCTGCAGCTCCTGGTGAATACACTACTTAGCGTATTCACTGAATGAAATGCTGAATGTGACACTGCATCCGAACAAAGGGAGGCAATTCTCCATCTGCTCGTCCTGAACAGAGTCAGAGGAGCACAAATGGCTGTATGAGAGGAGCTCTTAAGATCACTCGGTGTACGACTAGACCTCCGCCAACCGACAGAGGAGAACACGAAGTGCTCGCGCTTAAGCACTGGCAACACTCGGAGCAAAGACACTGACACCACATCCAAGAGGTAGCATGTGTACTAAAAGTAAGCAACAACAGAAGCGTCTGAGGAAAGACACAGATGTTTACACTGCAGAGTGGTTCTTTTGATTGTGGTTTATAAAGCCTGTCTCTCCCTCCCACACTCTTCCTCGGAAGCATGCATACCTTTGCATTATCCTAATCCCATTAGTGAGATGAAAAAGCCGGAGAATCCCTCAGTATGTATTACAGAAATGTAATTCCTGCAGGAGCGTTGGTTAAGATCCGGTGAAGCACAGCTCTGATGGCTCTCTCTAATCTTTTTAGTGCTGTTGGGGATGAGTGGTCATTGAGATGGGAATGAGGGCCAATGGGAAACCAGACCATATTACATTTATAGGACATATGAGATTGCTAATGGTGCTGACCAATAAATTCCTTCCTGAAAGGTGTAATTATGTTGGAGCCATGTTTTTGGCTTTCAAGTATATTACTGATAACACAACAACTGCATTACCTCACAGTGCTTAAGTGATGTTGCTAGAGCTTGGCTAAGCAAGACATTTTTAAAAAATCTTAATAAATGAAGTGTAGTACTGTACACTTTTGTTTGCAAATACTTTGACATTCATGAATTACCCTTGTGAAAAAGAAGTGCGCTTACAGTTTTTCTAAAATTGCTTACACACAATTTTTGAAACTATGGCTCCATTTCTCAAAACTCTTGCACAAGTAAAAAATGATTAGCCATATAAACAAACTACACACAGATGTGAAAATGTAAAACAGTACTATCTTGTGTCTTTTGCTTGTTCAGTGTGCAGTGGAGTACATGTATGTGCACAAATACACTGTACATACAGTACATATGCACAATGGATGAAATTTACAGTTATTGAACTGAACTGAATCAACAGTGAATTGACTTGAGCTGAATAATGACACTATTGGCTTGTTTCAGCTGCTTTTCAGGAGAACTGAATTTGTTACTATCGTGAAGCTGTTTTGAAACAATCTGGATTGTATAAAGCTCTATGAAAATAGAGGTTACTTAACTGCAAAGGGGTAAAAATTAATTATTTATTTCTCAAAACAACAAGTTTTGATTTCTAAGTGAGTGAATTATGTGTAAGTGTTTTCACATATGATCGTTAGGTGTAGGTAATCGGTAAATGAGTGTGCCATAAATGGCAGTGTTTCCCAAATGAAACACAAGAGCTGTTAGGTTGTGAATGATGTGTCTAATGTAGAGGACTGTGTTTAGCATTTTGCAAAAAAAGTTATACAATTTCAAACTGAGTGTAAAGCAGAAAATGTACTTGCAGTTTTGCAGACTTGGCCTCAAGATTAGGTACATGAGTGAATGATTTCACTGAGTGGGCCTCAAGTACCACTTTTCGTGCGTAAGCAATTTTTTTTTTTAAATCTGTAATGTGTAGTATATATATTTTTTAAATGTGCTTGCAAAAACCATGCACCTGTGCCTCCTCACAGTGCAATTTTTGATGATTTCCAGGACAGCGAAGAAAACAGGAAGCATCAGTTAGAGTAATGTGAAGCACCCTCTGTAATTTTTTGTCACTGGCTCTTCTTTGACCCAGTGGTCCTGGACTTTATGCTGACACTTGTTCATCTGGATGAATTAACTTCATTAATGAGCTATTTGCAGTCTTCTCATACGCTGTAAAAATTGTTACTTTTACAGAAACAAAAAAACTTCAGTGCTACAGTACACTGAAAGTTACCTTACCATATTTGGTGAAAAACTGTGAATGTTCTAACATTGTGATATATGTAATTTTACTGTAAGATTCTGTCAAATGTAATGTAAATTTGTAAATTTGCAAGCAAACTACGAATTACCTTCATAAACTATGAACAGTAAATGGACCTTCCACTGTCTACAGTATATACGAGTACTGGCCATGTTTTATTGACAGGCCACTTGCAATGAACTCTGATTCATCATGTGTATTTCTATAGTGTACCTGGTGCACCTGTTTTATCATTGTGGTTATCAGTACATTTTATGGTAAGCAGATTTTGATAGATTGGTAAATTAACATTTCGTTTATAAGTAGTAAAATATACAGACACCAATATGCCGTAATACCTGATACATTGTCACTGTATTTTTTACTGTCAATTTCTAGAAACCACAACTGACATTTTTTACAGTAAATTTAACAGGATTATTTATTTTTTTTTTTAAATGTTGGATTATTTAAATGTTTGCCCAGCCTGCTGGTTAGTTTTATTTAAAAATTACTGTANGTTCAGATCGTCTGCCAGGTGTTGATTTGCCACAGAGCTGGGGGATGGTGTCTTGTAATTGGTGATGTCTTTCAGACCTTTCCACACTGAAGCTGTGTCATTAGAAGAGAACTGTTTCCGAAGTTTATCAGAATAATTCCTCTTTGCCACTCTAATCTCCTTTTCCAGTGTGTATTTGGCCTGTTTGTACAAGACTCTGTCCCCTTTTCTGCGAACCAGTGAGGACAAATGGGGTTGTGCTGAAATTCACTGTAGAGATATCTTAGCTTTTATTTTCCTGAGTGTAAAAATGAAAAAGCGTACCATGACTGGCAGTTGATGCCAGAATGTTCACCTTTTGATTATTATTGTTGCCTCTAGTAATTATGTGTCTGATTTTTTATTTCCAACATATGTTGGGTTCATTTTAAGCCAGCCATATAGTAATTTTTAAATTTTTAAACAATAGTTGGGTTAAAAAAAATAAATGCCAACATTTAACCCAACCGCTGGGTTTGTCCATTTTCAACCCAACTTGGGTTGTTTTTAACCCAGCATTTTTTAGAGTGTACATTACATAAATATAGAGGCTCAAGACATTTGGTTGTGGAAATATGCATCTCTTAACTGCATGTAAATGAACAGATAATGTAGCCACAAAAGTCAAAATATAAATGATGAATACAGCCAAAATACATAGTAATGCTGCAGCCCAGACACAAAAGACAAAAAACAATTGTCTTGCGAGATGTTTCTCTCACTTCGTTCAGCACATTTGTAGCTAAACAGGCAATAAAAATGAGCAGTTGTCACCAGTGAGGACAAATGGGGTTGTGCTGAAATTCACTGTAGAGATATCTTAGCTTTTATTTTCCTGAGTGTAAAAATGAAAAAGCGTACCATGACTGGCAGTTGATGCCAGAACAGAAGCCAAGAGCTATGTCTGATCCTCCCTGACTGGTCATTTCATCTCCCTGCCCTACAACTTCCACCTAATTGGCATTCACTATGAAGCATATCCATGTCTTTCAGCTGCCCTCTATCCACTCTGTCGCACCAAGGTACAATCTGTATCTGTGTGTCAAAGCAGAACAGACATTCGTCTGAGGATTATTTCTCTTTGTTCTGTCTCTGGGCAGCACCGGGCATGTCACTGATTGCTCTGCAGTATACGACAAACAGGAAACCAGGCCTGTGCATTTCTGTCATTATACCCTTACATGAGGACAAAGTCATTAGTCGGCCATTACAGTGCAAAGCTAATTAGTGTGTCTGTACGGGCCTGTGGAAGCGTCCGGGAGGATTCGGAGCGCCTGTAGGCAGACCAGGCCTGCCACTGTCAGACCAGAATGCATCTCTACTGTTAATGAAGACAAATGTGAGCGATTGTGTTTGCAGACACCTAACACAAAGGAGCATGCAACGGAAGTCAACTCCTCACATCTGCTCGCCCTCATCCTCCAGCCTTTCAGCCACGATCCCTCGCTTCCTGCAGCCATCCTTCCGTCGCACACTCTTTTTCTTTCTCTGACCATTCACTCTGACTTTTTTCTTATGCCAAGCACACTTTCTTTTTCTTTGTTACAAAGTAGTACACTTTAGCATAAATAAGAGTACTTACAGTATTACAGAAGTTCTGTCATGACAAGATTGGCATGGTATTGGATATGGCAATGCTAATGTATTTGGTCTTGGCGGCGTAGATCTGATATGCTGCTGCAGAGTAAGTACCGAGACTTGCTACTGCCAGAAAATTCACAGACATTGCTGTGAGCATGTAAGACATTACTGCTGCTGCTGCTGCACATGTGACATACATGAATTAACCTCCGTAGCAGGTAGGGCTGGGACAATACATCGAATCTCGATTTGTAATACGAAGAATCTGGAGAGATTCTGATATTTTCTGACGTATCGCGATTCTCTCTCGAATCGATTCTGAGCTTAGTTTTTAAACAGCAGATGGCACTACTATACGTGCTTTAGAAACACTCCTACACTGCCTGCCTCCAGTTTCTTTACACACACCACTTAAACCTAAAATAATCATTCATAAAGTTCAAAAAGGTTGAAGCGAATTACAAATCATAATAAAAGCATTCTGAGCTGAGGTGCAAGTATATTTAACCACTTACATGACTGTCCAGCAGTCTTCTTCGTGAGCATTTGAGAGTGTGCGGTAAAATCTAGCCTAGAGCGCCATCTGCTGTTAAAACTAAGCTCAGAATCGCTTCGAGAGAGAAAATATCAGGATTGATCCAGATTCATTGTATCGATCGAGAATCAAAGTATCGTCCCAGCCCTAGTAGCTGGTGGAGCTGGGGAAGGTGGAGGGTTTCTGAAAGTGCGCTGCGGACTGCTAACAGCAAGACTACCGGTATTTGTTTGAATGTTGAGCCGCAGCTCATTGGCTGCTGATGCAACAGCAACCAATCAGCGGTGCTATGTAGATAATGATGTGATTGATACCAAATGAGTTAAAGAACTATCAGCCTGTGCCATCTAGAGTTTCATGCCAAAACTAGGTAAAAATACACTTAAGTGCAAACTGAATGTAATGTTTTCGGACACTTAATTACATGTTAATTGCAATTAAAAGAAAATGTGTTATAGTGTTAAAATAAATGCGATTAGCTTAACTTTATAGATTTTTTTTTTTTTTTTTTTTTTTTACTTAAGTCTTTATGTACTTTCATAATTACTTTTGTTATCTTTGACAATATGTACTGCCAAATGTATGGACATTTATGGTAAACTAAAATATACTTTATAGTCATATCTATTGAGACTTCTTTGGCATGTATTTATTTGTAATTACACATTTGTAATGATGAAGTCGCAATTTCATACATTTAAAATATATTTACTTTAAATGAAATAATGAACAACACACTACAGCTCAAATTATAATCAAGTACTTTATGAGCTTTAGTATGTTAGTCAACACATCACAAATAAGTGTACTTCTTTAAAGCACGCCAAAATGTTATTAAAACATAATGCTTTAAATGTACTTTAAAGTAAAAATATTAATTTGACATTATTACAAAGAGGACTTTTTAAAAGTGTAATTAAGTGTGTTAAGAAACAGTCATGAAAGTGTGCTCTATTTAAGTACACTTAAGTGGCCTTTTATTTGTATACATGGAAGTATATATATTTTTAAATATACTTTTAACATTTGAAGTACAGTACAAGTGCACATTCAATGCAACACTCATCACCAGTCTGTGAGTAGACTACGAGAAAAGCCTCACATCACAACTAATTTGCAGCATGTGACGTCACTGACCCTCTTCTTGTGAGTCACACTGCAATTAATCACTGACTGTACACTCTAAAAATGCTGGGTTGTTTCAACCCATGTTTGGGTCAAATATGAACAAACCCAACCAAAATTTTTATTTAAAAAATAACCAACAGTTGGTTTTCTCCATATTTGATCCAAACATGGGTTGAAACAACCTAACATTTTTTAGAGTGTATAATATATTTCAAACTGGTATAACATTTGGCTGACTAATCCTGACTAATGAGACTGTGGTAATGAGCAATGGCCAATGAAACTGAGAGAGAGACTGCAGGAGGAGAGAAAGGCAGTGGGAAGTAGGCATCAAAAAAACATCAAACTGCTGCCCACGTCCCTCCAACTCTCAGAACTACATTTTTTACTCTTTTTCAAATTATGTGCAAAATTGAGCACAAGGCCTGTTGACACTGTGTCAAGAATGAACTTGACACAATGAGTTTGTGTGAGAACGATTGGGACTGATGTTGCAATATGTGGTAGGTAGTCATATAGAAATGTAACTGGCAGTCGGCAGGAGCAGGGTCGCCATCACACTCACTTGAATTGAGGAGGGGCAAATGGGACGCAGAATTGTAATTTGAATGCAGAATATGAGTTACCCCTAAATATGTTAAGATACTGATTATGATACTGGCAAAATAAAAGTTTGCTTTAATTGCGTTGGTAAATTTATGAAAATATATCTAATCATGTTAAAATGTATTTTAGGAATAAATAGCTATTACTGTTCAAAATTAATGATATTTCATTGCTAA
This sequence comes from Anabarilius grahami, assembly GCA_003731715.1. NCBI lineage: Eukaryota > Metazoa > Chordata > Actinopteri > Cypriniformes > Xenocyprididae > Anabarilius > Anabarilius grahami. The sequence goes on along the minus strand of RJVU01004028.1, from coordinate 669,123 downwards.
AATTGAAATATTCTGTTGTCTGACTGTATTTCTTAAAACTGTAATTCACTAAATTCCTCATCCTGTCATTTCAATTAAATCCTGTTGGATGTGTCTGATTCATTTCAAATTCAAACTCATAAATTAAAACGTGCCAATTCTTACATTTTGCCTAACCTGGGAGAGAAAAAATAACGTCCTGCACATGACATACAGAGGAAAAAAAATAGATATTGTAGCCATTAATTAAGAATTTGTTCCCACAACTTATTCATATGGCCATGTTGTATGAATGTGTTTCCTAGTTTTAGTTAAAGGGGCTGCAGTATATGTAGAATTCAGAAACCCTTGTTATAAGCGACACCAGTGGCCGTTAAATGAACTGCAGGCAGCTTAATGTACAAGAAACTCAACATGATTCAGTCCCCGATATACTCACAGGGAAGTTCTTTTCCATTTTTTGCTTAGAAGTAAAAAGAAGTTTGAAATACCTTTGCAGTGATATACTGCTAACAAACATCCTGGCGCTTTTTCAATGCGTGTAAACGTCACATCCTTTGGATTTTCCTGGCAAAAACGTCCCTTCACATAAAAATCAATCTGCCTAGGAAGTCAGGTAATGTCTTATTTTTTAAGTTTCATTACAAGCTGTTGACACATTGGAATAATAATAATGATAATAAAAAAACAATTAATACATGAAAATTCTTACTTATGGCCCCTTTAAATCATGGCCACGTTGTACTAGTTCGTACCCTTGTGTTAAAATAGTTAAATCATGGTTATTATTAAAGTAAAACAAGGGAACAAATTAATACAACGTGGCCATAAATTCTTAATTCATGGCCACAATACCTATTTTTTCTTCTATCATGTCATATGCAGGACTCCATAGAAGAGGGTGGGGTTTCAATAAAAATGTTAGTAGGTGTGACATACCATTTGTAATCTCCAAAATTGTACTGGAATGCTCTTTTAGTGTTTTCTTTATGTGTAGTCTAATGTGACAAACTAAGACCCCACTTGATTGAGGCACATTGCACTGCAGGTCACCAACTCTACAGCTCCTCAAAATGATGACACTGCTTTTCCCTCCCCTTTCCCAACTCTCTTCTCATCTGTCTGTTCGCACCATCTGTTGCCCCTGTCCATTGACACCCACTGCCGAGAGGGTCAACTCTTGGCTGAAGGTACAGTAAACTATCACATGACAGATCTTTGCAGTCCCAGCACCTGTGCACTCATGCACACGAGGAGAGCAAACCTCCAGTCTCCCTGCAGGACTTGGCCCTGCATACATAAGCTTTAATACTCTGAGTATAAGAGCATGTTAATCTATGTGCACATAAATTTAATGCGTGATAAATCCATATTTATGGGTCAACAGACTAGTATGCATTAACACACACTGCAGATTAGATGTTTTCTATTTTGAAAAAGGTTATCACCACTCATTTTCCCCCCTTCCATTTTAAATATTATTTTCACATTTTCCTTTATGAGATGTCAAAACGCAATATGTTGTCTTTTTGTATAGCATCTACAATGAGTATAAATAAATATTTTTATGCATACTGCAGACCTTTTCACCCCTCTTATTGACAGAGACAGTATACAAAAACTAGATATTTATATTTTCTGAGGAAAATATTGTGCTCGCCCATGCAGAGCTACCTACAATGCCTAGTCTGAAAGATATTTTATTAATTTGGAGAAACATTTTCACTATAAAAAACATTTTGTGTAATGGAAATGTTCAATGGATGTTAAAGATTCTTCAGGGAACCAAAGACACCAATAAATAACCATTATTTTTAAGAGTGCAGGGTCAAAATGAATTCACATTAGTCAAATCAATTCATATTAGTGAAATTTCATGGGCAAAAAAGGTCCATTGTCAATAAATTTGTGTGACCAACTTGAACCTGTTGTGAAATCGGCGTGAGGAAATCTTTCACCCTCATTCTCAGTTGCATTGGTTCCCATCTGAAATGGAATTTATAGGCAAAATGACAGGATTTTGCCTATAAATATTCACCAAACAACATTAAAGTTGCCCTAATCTTAACACTGAAGGTGGGACCCAAGCCCTTTTCTACCCGTTTTATCTCCTTGTCACAAACAACGTGCAGGAATTGCACGCCAAAGTTTAATATTTAGTATGAGTACTAAGTATGAGTAAAAACAGTGGTGAACGACCCTGGCAAACACTCACACGAGTGTCACATCTCAACATGTTCTAAAAATGTGCTCTGTACCCCATCATCTTCACTTTCTGTTTCTTATTTCTGTTCCTCTCTTTTTTAGTTTTTTGGAGGAAGCCAGATGGATGAAGACTCGCATCTCAATCTAACTAATCTATCTCTGAACAAACTAATCACCTCCTCTCATCCTGTGTGTCCTTCCATCATGGCAGTCTGAGCACCAGTCACCAATTTTATCCACCGCTGGCTGCACAACCCATTTTTGGTGTTGTAATCACATCTCTGTGACAAGAAGTGTGAGTGTATTATATAAAGCGTAAAGGGAAAATTGAAGTTAGTAAACGGTCGAGACAGTGCCTGTCTGGGCCTGTATAGAGGGTTTTAAGCTCTTCTCCAAAAAAATAGTGAGCATCACCTTCAGTCACCTTCTATTGGCATTATTGCATGTATCCTTGAACGAAAACTCAGAATATGCACTGCAACAAGCTCAGTGAAAATAATTCATCCAAGATGGTGGACAAGAGACATTTCTGGTATAAAAAAAAATCATTATAACACAGATTAATTATCAGTATAGATAAAAAAATAGTTTAGTTTAATGAAAAAATGTACCCAATATTTGTTTTTGTCAAATGTTTTATTTGTGCTCATAAGAGTACCACATTGTTAGCTTAGCAACATGCTAATTCTCTATTGAAATGAACTAGAAAACGTATTTTTTTGTGTGAGAAGCACTATTTGTGATGCCTAAATCTGCTGCCTATGAAAAAGCATTACTTGAGGTTAAAATGATGCCTATGCAGGCAGTACAGCAAGACAGTTTACTAGGTTTCGCAACAGAGCCTACTTACAGTGCGTGTGCTTAAATGTATTGAATGTTCACTTGTACTTCAAATCTTAAAAGTATATTTAAAAAAAGGTACTTGCAGATAGTATAAATATTAATGAAATAAAGGACCACTTAAGTGTACTTAAAGATAGTTTACTTTCATGAATTTCACTTTAAAAAGTCCACTTTGTGATGGTCAAATTAAAAGTTATACTTTACAGGTGCCATAGAATGTCCATTTCACAAGATTTAATATAAGTCTAAGGTGTCCCCAGAATGTGTCTGTGAAGTTTCAGCTCAAAATACCCCATAGTTTTTTTATTATACCATGTTTTAACTGCCTATTTTGGGGTGGGATTAAAAAATGCGCTGATTTGGTGTGTGTACACCTTTAAATGCTCGTGCTCCCCGCCCCCAAGCTCGCGACTCCATTAAACATTGCATAAATAATACAGAAGTTGTTCACACAGCAAATATAACTCTCAAAATGGATCTTTACAAACTGTTCGTGAAGCAGCCTATCAGATCACGTGGGTATGGCATGTATTTTGTGGAAGTTTGCTAAAATTTGATTCTGAATGAGTTTGATAGTGTGCTGCACGGCTAACGGGGCTAAAGCTACTCACTCTTGCGTTTATGAATTATACAGACTGCAAGCATTAAAAATTAAAATAACGACATGGCTCTGGTCTCCGTGAATACAGTAAGAAACAATGGTAACTTTAACCACATTTAACAGTACATTAGCAACATGCTAACGAAACATTTAGAAAGACAGTTTACAAATATCACTAAATATATCATGATATCATGAATCATGAACAGTTATTATCGATCCATCGGCCATTTTTGCTATTGTCCTACAATACCTGCAGAACGTCTGATGATTCGGCTGTGCAGCTCCACGACGTTAATACTGGCTTGCCTTGAACATGGGCTGGTGTATGCAAATTTTGGGGGTGTAAATAATAATGATTCCGACTGTTATGTTGGGATTCACTCTTTTTTCCGTGGTGTTTTTCAAGCACAAGATTTACAAATGAAGGAGGAAACAATGGTGTTTGAGACTCACGGTATGTCATTTCCATGTACAGAACTCTTATTATTAAACTATGCCAAGGTAAAAAAAAAAATCAATTCTATGGCACCTTTAAAGTCCCCGTGAACCAGAAGTTGCAAACGACTTTTCTCCAGTGTTGTGACGTATTTCCAAGTGAAACGGAATATTGAATAGAAGGCAGGGTTTTATTTGAGTGCTCCTCCTTTCCATCTCTCGCTCATAGCAGACTAACGGTCGAAGGAGAGTGGTTTAAGCGTTTTCAACCCAAGCCGTCAAACTGATGTCATTAGAGAAGGGGCACTGTTGCAGAGGGGAGGAGCATTTTCAGATTTTGATTAAATATTACGAAGCCAAACAATTTTTTTGTGTGGATTGACTTGCACGGATGAATTGTTCACCACAAAACTAGCAATTTGAGCTAACAAAATAAATAAGGTCAATTTTGATTTCATGTGTACTTTAAAGAAGTATTCTTTTTTGATGTATTGCATTCAGTTTGCACTTAAGTATATTCGTTTAAAGTATATTGTTGTTTCCATAAAAAGCACCTTTTTTTTTTTTTAAATGCTAAAGTGTACTTCGTTTCCGTGTGTGTGTGTGTGTGTGTGCGCGCGTTTTTGTGACATATCAGGACACAAATGAGTATAATGACATGGGTATGACATAGGTGACTTATGAGGAAATCATACAGAATGAGTTTTTGTGAGAAAGTAAAAGTGTGCACAGTTTCCTGTGATGGTTAGGTTTAGGGGTAGGGGTAGTGTAGGGGGATAGTAAATACAGTTTGTACAGTATAAAAACCATTACGCCTATGGAATGTCCCCACAATTCACAAAAACGAACGTGTGTGTGTGTGTGTGTGTGTGTGTGTGTGTGACTGTGATGCATGGGCAATAGTATAGCAGTGCATTTGAATAGGACTGCACATCGAACTGCTTTCATTCCATTCATTGGAGATAAATGCCTTATACCAAATNTGATGGTTCTAAGTCACAGTGAAAGTGACCAGATGGCGAAAGCGAACTGAAGCATTCCTCTAGCCTCGACTGCTCTGCATTTTAAACAGCCTGCCTCACCATGATCCCACATCACACACACACATACACCCAAACACGCAGGCAGGCAGAGCCAATTAGCATCGTGCTGCAATTCACACATTGCCTATAAACCTGAGCCATGAATATTTAGAGACAGTGGTCCACAGAGACAGGGTGAAATAGCACAGGATGTTATTACTGCCTGAAAAGAGCCTCCATGGCCATTGTGTTCATCTAACCACCTGCAAAGCACAAGTGTATGTGCTCAGAAGTAAAGGGTTGTTAAAGGTGAAGTGTGTCATTTCCAATGTTTAAATACATTATCTTATCACAGTTTAATGTGCAGAGTCAACTACTGTATAATTAGGTAGATTGATTTCCCTGAAAAGTGTAACACTGTGGTTCTGTCATCAATGCTAACCAGCCTAACACAGCAACCAATGGCATTAGGCGTTTCACTGACCAATGAATGATGGGGGGACTGTTTAAAGACAGTACCCATGTCCAAATAAGCCTACTTTCTAACTATATAGTATGCAAAATGCAGTAAAGTAGTGGCCAAAAGTGATGTACGGAGGGGACATTTGTTTTTAATGACCCTATAATTTCAATTAAACCATCAAAATATGAGGAAATATTTCAAATATGAGGGAAGAACAAAACACGAAATTTGGTTAAGGTATTCATCTAAATTATTTGGCAAAAAAGGGCAAACTACAGCTACAGGTCTTATTTTACTATGCAAGCAAAGTGCATAGAAAAACAAAAACTCACAAGAAAAAGCATACATAGACTACAACATAATCAGTTATTAATATTTTGTTGGTTCTCTCTTGTTTTTGCATGTGTTCATAATCAGAACTGGGTAGATTACTTACAAATTGTAATCAGTTACTGATTCCAAATTACATGACAAAAAATGTTAGTTAGTAACGTAATCCATTACATTACACATTTAAGGTAATGTAATCTGACTACTTATTGATTACTTTTAGATTACTTTTGACTAAACTCATTTATCACATTGATTTGAATAGGACAATTTTGTACCATATTGATATAAAAATACAAAATATTCCATTCTTTATCAACAACATGAAATGCATTAAATAAGGCAGGGTTTCCCAGACTAGGGTTCGTGAAGGAACTGCATGGGGTTCATGAGTTTAATGAAAAGCTATTACGTAGTTAAATCATAAAAATGTAACATTTAAAATAAATAATTTAAAAATAAAAATAAATCAAAATATAATACTTACTAAAAAAGATAAACAAATATATATTTTATTTGTTTAACTGCATGTCATGTGACCATTTACTGACATCAGAGAACAGTGAACTTAATTTTATTATTATTATTATGATTATTATTATATTATTATATCGTTATTATTATTATTTTAATTTTATTATTGGTCGATTTTGATTATTTTTGCAATTCTATTTGGTGCCACTAGTGGTGCAGAAATGGCACACCTCACCTTTAATTAGGGCACAGCTGGCTAAGATACATCACATAAACTGTTATGGCTGTCTTTGCACTTTGCACAGATTAAATGTCATCCATGTGCCAAACCATGACAAAAAAAATTTAAAAATCCCAAGATCGCAATCTAATCCCGTAATATACACAAGGGAGGTCAAAGACTCGCAAATGACCATGATATAATCCCCATAAAGAGGAGCATTGAACTCTTGGATGCATATCATATTTGAGTGGAATCTTCCCCAGACCTGCTAATGAATCTCACAGCTGTGCTGACTTAACACTCACACAGGCCAGCGTGATGATAAAGTATGTCTCTCCTCACCATGCAGTTAGAGAATATATGCACACGTCAGATGCAACACAAACCCCACACTGGCTTACATCCACAATGTCCAATTCCTGCCAGACGCTGTTTGTTAAAATGAGCTGAACCCAATTCCCGGAGGCATTGGGTACTGCAGTGCCCTACTGTCCCATGCACAGATGCTCCACAGTGGGGCGTTCCTTAGGGCCAGAAAAATAGTATACAAATGCAGACACAAATGCTTTGAAAACATATTGCATGTGTGTAGGTACATATGATACAAGTAAGGTACATATGGTACAAATCAACGTTCTCATAAAAGGTTGATTTTCCAATGTACTGAAAAGTTATTTTTTTCAGTTGTTCTTTATTTTATTATTCCTTCTCAATCTAAAGCTTCCAACAAACATTAACAAGATTAGACATGTTTGTACAAACCATGAAAAAATAAATAAACGTAAAAACTTTTTCAGCATAGGAAAATCACCATATACACTTTTGAAATATGAAAAATGCCCCTTTTTTTCAAACTGAAAAGTTACAAATTCTGTTTTTAGAGGTCTTCTACATGTATCAAAGGTCAAAAAACACTTTCATTTTCTCATAATATACATTGCACGTCACCACATTTTTCAATGATTCTCAAATGACTCGTCGGATGAATCAGTCAATCTAAATCCCTCCTGTCCGTGAGCCTGCTCTGCTCTGATTGGCCAGATGGCCCAGATTGTTGTGATTGGTCAACTGCTTACAGCTCTGGAGGCTTCCTAAAGCTCAGCGATTGTACACACTGTGAAGACACTGTAAAGTAACAATGGCGTCGATTTTACCATGTCAATCCAAGCGCGAGTCAGATGATGAAATATTGGAACTAGTTATTCAAACCAAACCTCCATTGCAAAGGCGAATTGAGCAGGACGTTTCTCAGTGATACATAATCAGTTTGACGTTCATTATGAGCCAGTCATCGTACATCACTGGTAGTTCCTTTTGTGCTGGGTTAGACCCTGCTCTGAAGTAGGAGCTCATTTCATTCTTGCGGTGCGAACTCACCAAAAAGCGGGTACTTCCGCAATCACCATTTGTCATAGGAACTACGAAAACATTCCTCTGGTGCGAAAGCCCCTATTCAGATAGCTATCTATAAACGTTTATAATATCTACCTTCATCAGCTCCACCATTCGCTTACATACATGCATAAGAGTAAGTATCCACACTAAGATTGCACTTCATGCTCCAGGTTTCTCCATCCACACCCATCTCGTCTAAATCCACTCAACCATCAAGCTTTATTACAGGCCATTATGTTAGGATGTGAGGAAGGCCAAGGCTGACTGAAATTGATTCCCTCTTCTGTCAGTCAGTCAGTCCACCCATAAACATTATAAATGGATGGTGAATGTTCACTTTCGTAAGGCAGTGGAACAGAGTGAGAACCAGCTTTTATCTCACTCTGAAGTTTAAGACCTCTCACAGAAACCCTACTGTATTGGTAGAACGGCTCTGTATCCTTGACCTTGGATCCATATGGCTGTTTACTGTTGATAGAGAATGAAGCTCCCAACCCTAAAGCAGCACTGCTGTTCCTGGAACAGGGCCAATGGCCTTACACCATGCAGAAAGGCACCGCCAAAGCCCAACAAAACAGAAGGAGGGGGAGGAATCCAATAAGAGGAGGTGAGAAACACTGTCTGGTTCAAAAGTAAACATCTCCAAATAAATCGTTGTTGTTATCTTAATGAACCAATGAAAGAGGCTACTATTGCATTCCTACCGCATGGTACGTGACAAACCTGTCCTGCCATTTGCATACAGCAATGCACTGTGGGCCTTTAACCCTGTGATGGAAAATCTTCATGCCAAGTGTCACCAGGAGCAGTGAAATATTACTACAGCATTTGTTGCTGTATATCAGGTCCTCTGCAAGGACATTATACCCAAGACCATGAGAGAGATAAATTAGCTGACAAACATCAGCAGAAAGCATGGCAGCCACTACAAAGGACAATTCACCGTAGGGTTGCTCGATATTGGAAAATACTGACATTGCAATATTTTGTTTTTCTGCAATAGATATTGCGATATGAAAAAATAAATTACTTTTTACTCTGAAGACTTCTTTTTTGAGTGTGATCCATCCTTATATGGCTGAACGATTTGGGAAAACTTGAAAAATGTGGGTGTTCAGTTGGGTTTAACTCTTTACAAGAACAAAATCTATTTCCACTTTTATAGACAACATTTTAAAATATCATGTTAAACCATAATTTTGCTTTTATTTTGGTTTATTTATTAATTCATTTTTTTGGTTCACAGCGGCTCTGAGAAGCAAGGTTATTATAGTTTTGCTTTTTTAAATTAGTTTTTATTTTAATATCATTTTCAATTTTGCTTTAAATTTAAGTTTAGTTTTAGTTAGTTTCATGAATGGTTTTGTTAGTTTTAGTTTAGTTTTTATTTTGCAAACACATTTCTATTTAGTTTTTATTTTATTTAGTTTCAGTTATAGTTTTAGTTTCAGTAATTATAGTTTAGCAGCTAACAGAACACTTTTAGTGTCGACCAAAGAAAGCAAAGCAAGACATTTCTTTTCAGCAAAATGTAATGTTTGCACAGTTTACAGTTAACTCTTGATAAAAATAACAAGGGTTTGAGATGCAAAAAAGAACCAATCAAATGCACCTTAAATTTACATAATACATGATGAACACACTCTAAAAATGCTGGGTTAAAAAAACCCAAGCTGGGTAAAATATGGACAAAACCAGCAGGTTGGGTTAAAAGGCACCTATTATGCCCTCTTTCACATGATGTAATATAAGTCTCTGGTCTGGTCAAGTTTCAGCTTAAAATACCCCACAAATTAGCCCCTATTTGGGGGTGAGCAAAAACACACCTTTTACTATATTACTATATTGCTGGCTAAAAAAATAAATCCAAAATTGGTTGAAAAAAATGGCTGGGTAAAAACAACCCAATCCCTGGTTTTGTCCATATTTAACCCAGCAGTTTTTAGAGTGCATGCATATGAACAAACATACATATTAAAGATCAAATCTTTTTGAGTTTGTGTGTATGTGTTGAATATTAATTTAGCAAAAACAGACTAATACAATCTTAAAGGTTTCAAATGTGCATGTGTGTAGTGTTAAGCTAACCTCACATGCATAAAGCGCCATCTACAGGTAAATGTATTATACAGCCTGTTTGGTTTTAAACCACGGGATGAGAGCTTATTAATTACGAAAACGAATACTTATTTTTGATAATTATTATTTTATTTCAGTTAGTTTTTCAATAACTGTTGCTAGTTTCGTTTAGTTTTAGTTTTTCATTTATTATAAATTTTACATTTTATTTCAGTTAACGAAAATGTTTTTTAACTGATAGTTTTAGTCTTAGTTTCAGTTTTCGTTTACGAAAATAACCTTGCTGAGAAGCATAAACATTCAATCATGTGCTGTATGCATGTAAATGAACACAGTGCCATGCTTGACTAGGAAAATGACTACTTGACTACTACATTGGTAGTGCATATATTTATTTAATTAGATCGCAGCCTGTCAATCGCACTAAGACATATTGCGATATCAATGTTATTTCGATATACTGTGCAGCCCTAACACACCGAAACGGCACAACTATTACGTTGTAAATATTTGTCCGTAAGCCAAACAGGAAGTCAACCTGTTCTACACATTCATGCCTGTTTGTCACAGGCCTGCGTATCTGCACTAAACAGCATGATTGACGGAGTCACTGAGCTATAGCAACACCGTATGTTCCCTTCCCTTCCAATTAATTTCAGACTTAAGCATTAATTGGTGAGCCTCAGAGGTGTGCACACTAGAGTAAACAACACATGTTTACCATCAAATCTATGAATAATATCCTGAGACAGGCCCACCCTTGGCTAATGACAGGCAAGTTCGACTCCAAGGCGGACCTGATTTAGAAGCAGTCGGGACCCAGTGCGATCCAGGCGTGTCTGCTGGGTTTCAGTTTCACTGGGTTGATGAGAGACCCAGATGTTTTGGCTCTAACTTAAGGGCATCCCGGGCTGAGCTGCCTGCAGGTCTAGTTTCTTCAACAAGTCAGAAGAGTGAAAGCAGCAAATTAAATGCAGGTTGTCTGTTATTATTCTCTGTGAAACTTAACAGCACTTGGCTTTTGTTGTGAGCAAAAGAGCTCAACATTTTCCATAGTCTGGCCATGACCCTGGCAGCGTCCCTGTTAGAAATGGACACATTCAAAGTCTTTATCTTGCAGTGAAGACACCACTTGACTTAGCATAAAAGTGTTTTATAGAAATCACCAAATAAAAGGAATATTGTAACTTTAATTTTGTCGACAATCTAGACCAAGATCTACTTCAGTTCACCATCAAAGCAAGCCATTGTCATTCTGGGTTAAATATGTCTGTAAACATATTTCAACTTTCCATTGTTCAATAAATCACAATGTATATCAATACACAATAATATATCGTTATAAATGTCTTTACTGTCACTTTTGATCCGTTTAATGCGTCCTTCCTGAATGAAAGTATTTACTTTCTTAATACATGTTTTGGTCTTGTTGTGAACAATAATTCTTCCATAAAAATTTAATAAATGCCTAGTTCTGTCATGAAACTCTAGATGGCACAGGCTGATGGGTCCTTAACACAAACTGAAGATAGACTCAGGGTTAACTACTTGAGGGTAAACAAGCTGATTGGTTCATGTCGCATCCACAGCCAATGAGCTTGCTGCTCGACATTTAAATGGCTGTTTAGCATTCAGTATAGCAGTTGCAGCTCGCTTTCAGAGTTCGTCTGAATCCCTCCACCTTCCCCAGCATCACCTGTATAGATCTGCTATGGGTAATTTTATATAGGCTATGCTATTTGTGCAGCAGCAGTATGTCTTGCATACGCACAGCAGCGTATGTATTGGCAGTAGCAAGTTCCTGTAACAACTACAGCAATAATCAACAACAGCAGCGTAGCAGATCTGTTCCACCAAGACCAAACACATTAACATTGTCATATCCATTACCATGGTAAAATCTACAGAGAGTTGTCATGATAGAACTTGTCTAACATAATCAAGCCCTAATTTTTTAACCCTTCACTCTCCATCATGCTGTCTTGTAAATACATCCAAAAGGAAATCCTAAGGCAACCCTCTAGTAAGGTTGATTTAGTGTCTACCACACTTAAATCAGATTCTTGGAATTCATTCTTAGGTTGAAAAACAGCTGAAAAGAGTGAAACGGAATGAAATATAAAATGTTTTTAATAGTTGAACCATTTTAAATTTTAATCACAAGCAGCACTCATGGCATGAGACACTGAAAAAACAGCATGAAACAATGCAGTGGCCGAAAAATTAGTAACATTTTAAAAATGTTTTGAACCTTTTGTATTGCATCACAGCATCTTACTACTACTATGTCTACTAACTTGTTTAAGAAATTATATATTTAGGTGGAAGAAACTGGGCATGAACTAGAGCTCTTTTTATGATTATTTGAACTTAAAGCCTTCAGTGATTCAGGTTCATGTATTCTTCTGCATCTAATGAATAGCACCAAACAAATCAGCTGACAGTCAAATTGTGTCTCTTTCTTGCTGAGAGGAAAGACTCATTTTCATAAAAGTGAAGCACATTCAATAAATAAACATCTTATGAGGCAGTTCATAAAGTTTACTCAGTTCCTATGAATAAATGCTTGATAGACCAGTAAGAAAACATACTTCTCAACAGCTGAAATACAGAAGCACTTTTCTCCCTTTAGAAAGATTAATTCTGCGCAGGCTTTAATAGAACTGCTGTTGCATGAAGATTGTGCACAGAATCAGGAGAAAAACATCTGATATGCAGCCAATTAAAAATAGAGAAAACCAGCAAATGTTTTCTTCCTTTTTTTCTCCCCAGTGATGCAGACACTATAGACACTGTCTTATTCACCCCAAGGGTTGAAAAAACAGATGCATGCTAGATCATAATAGATCAGGTGCTATTAGTCAATAGTCAAGAATTCACTTGACATTATTCATCAGTAATCCACCATAACAACTTGAACAACATGCTCTATTACGTAAGTGATAATTGCTTCAACGCATGCGACAAACACTGATTTCACAACATAATCAGTTACATGCTACAAGGCTGATGATGAATCCAATTTTATTTTCTCCTATTTTCTGTTTACCTTCATTTGACCAATGCCAACCCCTCTAAAACATCTTGTCAGGGATGCCTGGATGAACAAATAAGCTAATTATCAACTAAAAACAAGCAAATCATAGCATGAGACAATAAATTCATCAATTTACTAATGTGCTCTCTTGCATGGAGTGCGCTGGATCCTTAGAGCTGTTAACAAACAGGATCAAAATAGTAACATAAGCTCTGAGCCTTAGATATTTTAGCCCATACTGTGATTTTTGAGCCTTGAGTTATGCTCTACGGCTGCAGCTGTGAAGATAACAACATGCAATTGAAATTCTCAAATTCTGAATTTTGAATATGGAAATCTTTGATGTTTTTTTAAGCTCTAAAGATGGCTGATGAGAGAGACAAAGAGAGAAAATAATAGAAGGAACAAATGAATAGCTGAAGGGTACAGAATAATGTGCTGAATTTTAAAAAGCCTGTTTTCCGAGAGGGAAAATGTGGCTTAAATGTAGGTGGCGGCCCAGCACATTTAACACAGTGAAAAAAGAAACACTTGAATATGACATGCCCTTCTCTTCTTTGCTGCTGTTAGGAGGTATTAGCGTTGCCCTGGCCACAAGATCCGACAGCGGTTCAAAATGTATGGTGCAAAAATTGAGCTTCAAAATGCCTCCTGCTTAAATCTCATTCGATTAAGTGTGTAATACCACCAGCAGGAGGTCACAGGCAAGCTTTGAGTATCTCCATAATCCACCTGCACTAAACAACCTGTGATGTACATGACAGTGTTTCTCCCTTGTGCTTTTGTCAGACTACCTCAAGTTTACCCGTCAAACCCTCAAAAGTCTAAACTAATTCTCCTTTCTGACTGATCTTTTTGACATGGTTATTTTAATGTGTGGGAGAAGAAAAATTTAACTCAAGCTATGCACTCAACCCTCGTTGTTCCATCTGAACTAACATTTTTGAAATGAAAATGATGAAGTGGCCATTTAGCTGGTATAAAAGAAAGAAATATATGCTTTTAATGGATTTATTTTTATTGCATTCATTCTAAAAAATGGGGTAAATAATAAAGAGTTTTGGGTATTTTTGCAGTACATTGGTCAATGATATAGTGCTTTTTTTCCGTCCAGATCTTTTAAATGTATTCAGAAATACATTAAAGCTACACTACACTCCTGAGCAAAAAAAAAAAACATTAACCAAGCCCATAACACTAAGCTTTTAATTGTCTTAACCACAAATTATTGGTCAGGAAATTAGCTAAATTTAAGCAAATGCACTACTTAAAAAGCCATTGCTGTCTCAGAAAAACATCAAAGACAGAATGAAGTTTTTGGCAGAATATGGGAAGTTGTGTGTGGACTGATGAATCACAATGAAACACGAGTTGCATGGTGATGCTCCAGAGTGGTATCTTTGAAAATCTGCTGAGAAATATTTAAATGAATCTCTACCACAGTGAAGCATGGAGGAAAAGGTGTCATTGTGTGGGGAGCCTTTTTAGCTGCTGGTATTGGTGAGCTACTACAGGAGAATATTGCAGAATGGCTTGCTTCCCACAAATGAAAAGTTGCTATCTAAAAAGGAATGATCAGATGTTATTTTTAACATCCAAATTGCAAAGACAACCAGGAAGTGGCTTGAGAGTCCATCAGGCTCAGATATGAACTGTATATTGAATATTTGGTCTCACAATAAACTCAAATGAACTGGGAGACATTTTTTTAAATTTAAGAAAGCAATTACATTTTTTAAGTTGAAGTAGGTGAAAATTTACAGTGTTAACTCTATGTTTTTGGCTTGTGAATCACTACGGGAATTCTTTAATAATGATTTATGTTCTTTTATAGCGTATTTCACAGGAAACTGCATACTTCCGTGCATATTTATGCAATAAGTTGAGAGAATTTTAATTTTGGGGTGAACTATATTGGGGTGTATATATTCTAAATACATTAGTTAGCATAAGCTAAAAAAAATAATAATAATTTCTTCTAAAGCTATTATTAATCTTAGTTAATGTTAATTTCAACATTTATTAATACATTATTAAAACAAAAGTTGCATCTAATATTGTTTAACTGACCTGAGCTAACTTGAACTTACAGTGGACAGTTGTATTTTTTATTAAAGGTTACACTATGCAATTTTTTTTGCTCAAAATTTAAAGGTGCCGTATAACGTGTTTTCAAAAGATGTAATATAAGTTTAAGTTGTCCCCTGAATGTGTCTGTGAAGTTTCAGCTCAAAATACCCCATAGATTTTTTTTAATACATTTTTTAACTGCCTATTTTGGGGCATCATTAAATATGCGCCGATTCAGGCTGCGGCCCCTTTAAATTCTCGTGCTCCCCCGCACCCGGAACTCGCGCTTGCCTTAAACAGCATAAACAAAGTTCACACAGCTAATATAACCCTCAAAATGGATCTTTACAAAGTGTTCGCCATGCAACATGTCTAATCGCGTAAGTATGGTATTTATTTGGATGTTTACATTTGATTCTGAATGAGTTTGATGGTGCTCCGTGGCTAAAGCTGACATTACACACTGTTGGAGAGATTTATAAAGAATGAAGTTGTGTTTATGAATTATACAGACTGCAAGTGTTTAAAAATGAAAATAACGACAGTCTTGTCTCCGTGAATACAGTAAGAAACGATGGTAACTTTAACCACATTTAACAGTACATTAGCAACATGCTAACGAAACATTTAGAAAGACAATTTACAAATATCACTAAAAATATCATGATATCATGGATCATGTCAGTTATTATTGCTCCATCTGCCATTTTTCGCTATTGTCCTTGCTTGCTTACCTAGTCTGATGATTCAGCTGTGCACAGATCCAGACGTCCTGCCCTTGTGTAATGCCTTGAACATGAGCTGGTATATGCAAATATTGGGGGCGTACATATTAATGATCCCGACTGTTACGTAACAGTCGGTGTTATGTTGAGATTCGCCTGTTCTTCAGAGGTCTTTTAAACAAATGAGATTTACACAAGAAGGAGGAAACAATGGTGTTTGAGACTCACTGTATGTAATTTCCATGTTCTGAACACTTGTTATTCAACTTTGCCAAGGTAAATTACATTTTCAATTCTACGGCACCTTTAAATAATGAGTCAATACATAATCAATCCTTCTTCCAAAAATGTTTTCGTTTTACCCTGATTAACTATGGTAAATACTGTTTATACTTTAGACCTGACGGATGGTTTTTCACAGGAAATTGCATATATATACGTCACTCGCCCATGTCTCATCATATCCGTAAATAGAGAAAAGTTGCTCCGGCTACTTAGTTGTCCCAACAAGCGAGAAAGGTTTATATGATGGAGCAGCTATATTGCCTTCCGTATTCAACTTACGAAGAAAGTGTAAAGCTCTCGCAGTTCAAAACACCTACACTACATCCTACGCCTTCTGTATTCAAATTCGTAGGTTGAATACGGAAGATGGATGCTCTTTCTTGAGTTTCATACTCATTGATTCCCGTTCACTGTCATTATAAAGCTTGGATGCATCAGGATATTTATTAATATAACTCTGATTGTGTTCATCAGAAAGAAAGTCATATACACCTAGGATGACTTGAGGGTGAGTAAAGCTTGGGGTAATTTTCATTTTTAAAGTGAACTAATCCTTTAATTATGGGTTGTAGCACTGTGCTGGAATTTATTTTCAAGGAAGTACCGTGTCTAATAATGGTTAAAGCTACAGTAACTTCTTCAGTTAGTCAGCTTGAGATCCTTTCCATTTGAACTGGTTATATCTCTTAAGCCTAGTAGTGAATGTTTTATGAGCAGTAGGATAACCATATTCATTGGCTTGTTTTTAACTGCTAGTGGGTTAGGATTACATAGTGTACCTTTAACTACCGTTAATTGATAAATACTGTAACAAATATATTGCTCAGTGTTACTTCATGTTACTCAATGCATGAACTAACGTTAACTAATGTATTATTGTAAAGTGTTACCTAAAATGTAGTTTTTCAAAACCATATGAAACCAACATGATTACAAAGAGTACATTTCTAAAAACTTGACACTTTAAAATATCCTTTTCTTTGCTCTTAGATGTCATTGACCTGCATAACTGCTAACAAACTTTAATTAGATTCACGGCCCTTTAATTCGCAGGGACAAAAAAGAAAATCAATGAGCAGGCTTTACCACAGAGGACCTCAGTGGCCTCACTTGTCTTAAGGCCCAGGACAACTAACCATCACTTCATGAGGACTCTGACTACATATATAAACACAATTTTGTTCTGGTAAATAATTTTGGTTTTGGAAAGCAAAAAATAATAGATGATCCTTTCAAAGAAATGCCTGTGTTGAACATACAGTGGGACAAAAGGCATATTTGTCAGTGGTTGTTTGTGGTTTTTCTCCATGAAACAAAGCCAGACCAAGATGATCTATATATCCACATCAGCAGAAGGTCATGTGAGGCCCCAAAGGAGCCTTTATGTTCCTAGTTTCCCATTAGTTCTTTATCATTTGTCACATATGTTTTCTTCTGTCAAGAAGAAGAGTGAATGAGACGCCATTATTTTGTCTATTGAAGGGATTTATATTGTTTTGTCTCATAAAGAAGGGAGGGAAACTGCATGCTGCACTCCAGTGGAGTGTCATAATCATATATGTGACAATGTTCATGAGATGGATGTTGTGTCATTTAAGCGCAGAGAGTTTTAATTAAAAGGGGGAGATGATTCATTACCACCACAAATCTTGTCTCATAGCTGGAGTTCAGCTCAGACGTGAGCCTCGATTTGAGAGCAAAATAAATTAAACGTGAAGTGTTAATTTTTGTGCCACCAGACAGAATTGCAATCTGTTTTCTTTGTTGTTGTTGTTGTTTTTTAACTGGCCTGACTGGCTTGAACATTGGCTTCAACAGAAACATGGGATATATGCAATAGATTTAATGTGCATTTGTAGTTAGTCTTTGTCATGGAAAGAAGACTTTGACATTCAACACTCTCACAGTCTGATGACATCATGCAGGTCTCTAGAGTTCAGATATACACAAATTTTGCTGAAGTCATGGATTTCATTCACTGAAGGCCCATATGCAAAACTAATCAGAATGTGACTTGTAAGCGACCTCTGACTTCACCCATTTTTCAGCTCATAGTTCATCTTTTTTGACAGGGAAAAAACATGGGCCTGTCTGCCTTTGAGATCAGAATCTGAATGTTGATAAAGTAAAAATTGTGAGGTAAACATAGAATGTAATAGCATGAATCTCCATCATGTCTTCATCTTGTTAATAAAATTACTGACAAAAATTTAAATTACAACAAAGACAAGATGAAAAATATGAAATTGCAAAGTGAAAATAATTCTGCAAGATGAGGGTTATTGACGAACATGTTTTTTAAAAGTGTAATATAGAGATATAATTAATTTTGAAGTTTTATTCAGTGTTAACAATGAGATTATGTGGTTTTTATAATCAATTAACACTGCTTTTGTCATTTTTTACAAGATGGACAAAATTTCGGTTTTACCGAATGACACTTTTGGTTATACCGAATGGCGATATTTTCAAACAATGCTAACATGCTGATATCTAGCTAGCTAACAAAAGGACAATCAAACAAGTTTTTAAAATATTACAACATTTTCCATGTTTTATAGCGGTTGTACCGAATGACCTGATGTTTTGGGACATGCGTATGAGCAAGTGAAAACATGAATATTTCAAATAGTTAACAGAGATAGTTACTTTGCTTCATGACCATGTGGTCCTTTGTAGGTGTCTGAATGATGTCACATGATATTGACCACATGACTTGATCCAAAATGGTCCCTTTTATGGTTACTCTTAATGACATCAATGAAATTCATTTTTCCGGACATTCTTTCTCATAACAAAGCCACGACTTCTACAAATAATTTTAATACCATTTTGCACTATGTTGAAGTGAAGTGAAGTGACATGTGGCCAAGTATGGTGACCCATACACGGAATTTGTGCTCTGCATTTAACCCATCCAAGTGCACACACACAGCAGTGAACACACACACCGTGAACACACACCCGGAGCGGTGGGCAGCCATTGCCTTGCTCAAGGGTCTCACCTCAGTCATGGTATTGAGGGTGGGGAGAGCGCTCGACATTCACTCCCCTCACCGACAATCCCTGCTGGACCTGAGATTCGAACCCATGACCTTTGGGTTACAAGTCCGACTCTCTATCCATTAGGCCACGACTGTTGATATAAGATATAAAATCATGCCAGAATAAAAAAATATATACATTTATTACATTTTAAGATATTTTAATCACAAATGAAATGGCTGTATTGGCCTTTGGACGGTTAAACTAAATGACCTTTTGATTTCAAAATCTTTAAAATACATTTATATGTAGCAAAATATAATTAAAACCTTTTTGATTCAATAAAAGAGATCTAGTTATTCTACTCTACATACTTTGGATGTCATATCTTTGTTTTTTGATTATTATTATTAAGGCCTTTGGACAAAAAAAAAAAGACCCGTCACGTCATATATTTATGGGTCATCTATATAAGATTGCATATTGCATCCCAGTCCACAGGCATATTCTAAAGACATCAGTTAACATGACCATTGTTTAAACTGCTTAAAATGAGCAGTGTCATATTTTCCCTTGACTCAAAGCTGAGATTGATGCCATTGAAGGAAGTTGAGTCGAAAGTGCTGGCAGCTGACAGCTGGATTAGATGTGAGATCATGAGACACTCCAGTTCAACACAGAAAACCAAAATAGATCCCTAAGGACTGAGAGTCTGACCAGGACTCATGAACTCTTGCAATTACACCCACATACTGAAATAAATGATTAGGATGGGAGCATCCAGACATACGGAACTCCAATAATATGCTCGTTCCATGGAATGCTGGAAGCTCATTTATTCTATGTTAAAATACTTTCTCCTATCCTGGCTTAGGCACAGTTTACACTAGTGCGTTTTTGTTTTAAAACAGCATTTTAAAATGAAAACGATCCTCGTCTACACTGACGTTTCCACAGCGTTTCGTCTACACTTCATGACCGAAAACGCATGTCACGTGACCATTCATGCACAATAGGCATGTGCGTACAAGTGTAAACAGTTGCCTCTTGCACATGTAGGCAGCTGCAGTATTAAAAAAATGCAAAGTTTAACTGCACAATTTATGCAAAAAAATTACAACAAAGCCAGCAAAGATTGCAGCTAAGTCTCCATGTAATTGTTTACACGGTTCGCAGAGCGAACGTGGGCAGCCACACCATTATTTTCAAAAGTCTCCGTTTTGGTCCATTTACTCTGAAGCACAATCCCGCCGTTTTCAAACTAAAACGGGCTCTGCAACGTTTCGAAAGTCTCCGTTTTCGAGTGTCGAAAACACTGGAGTAATGTAAATGACAGGTGTAATCATAGCAAAAGTTATGCATTTTAAAATAAAAACTAGTGTAAAAGGGGCCTTAATGTGACAACCATTAGTAAGTAACATTTCCCAGATGGTGCTAGTTTGGGCTGGACTATCTGTTAGTATGGCTAACTGCAAATTTTCAGGAAATCAGTTTGAGAACAGTAATGTTTTCTTTTGGTGATGCAAGCACAGAAATTACACACTGCCGCTTTAAGAAAGATAAACAGTTTCTGGTATCTGTCTCAGGGAGAAATGCAACTTTTTTTTAGCTTATGTGACAAACTGCAATCCACAACAAAAACCCTCTCTTTGTGTCATGCACACACACACATACGCATTTACACAAACACAGCAAGACAGGGAACAGAGCATCCATCCAAACATCCTATCTCACTTACACAGACACATAGAACAGCCTTGGGCTTTGTGTTGTTATATGAAATCCTCTCAAAACATCTCTCACTTTTTTCCCCTGCTTCACCCTCTTTCGTTTTTTTATCCTGGTTTGGATGTGGTCACAGTTGTGTGCGGTCCTACAGGGCTTTATAGCACTCATAGGTCTTGTCGGGACAGTTGAATAATGGAAATCATATTCATGGCCAGGCCTTTAAGCCAGCTGAATGAGATGCAGTGCCCTGGCAAAGACGCATGAGCCACACGTTCCGTCGCTCCAGATCCGCACCATCTCCTGTGAGATACGATCCAAGCAGTGCCAACCTCGACAACAGCAGCCCTTTGCTTGGGCACAAGGTATTCTTACCTCTGTGTTCCTGATCCTTTCTCATCGTCTGCTGCCACATTCTTTCACCGGTCTTGGTTTTTCTACTTTTGGTGTCCCTATCTCTTGCTCTCCTCCTATATATCAACAAGATGAAGTGGCCTTATAGTGACCATCTCAGCCTTTAATAGCCTCCGTAAATCACCACAGGTTTAGCACAGCACAATAGCAGCAGTGACCCATTCATCACCTCCACACTACAAGAGTCCTCTGACAAATCAACATGTTAATTCCAATACCATTACTACACCATTTTAATAAAAAAAGTATTTTTTAATTAAACTGAATTTTTAGAGCCTAAACCTAATTTTCAGAAAATCTTAACCTTCTTAGGTCAGTCTACTGTAAATATCTAGACAATGTAGATTTGTGCGATTTTTGTTTCTTGCAATAAACTTTAAATAAACATCAAAATTGACAAAATTTTAAATATATAAAATAATAATAAAGTGAAGTGAAGTGACGTTGCCAAGTATGGTGACCCATACTCGGAATTTGTGCTCTGCATTTAACCCATCCAAGTGCACAAACACAGCAGTGAACACACACACCGTGAACACACACCCGGAGCAGTGGGCAGCCATTGCTGCGGCGCCCGGGGAGCAGTTGGGGGTACGGTGCCTTGCTCAAGGGTCTCACCTCAGTCATGGTATTGAGGGTGGGGAGAGCGCTGGATATTCACTCCCCTCACCGACAATCCCTGCCGGACCTGAGATTCGAACCCATGACCTTTGTGTTGCAAGTCCGACTCTCTATCCATTAGGCCACGACTGCCCTCTATAAATAAGTTATAGAATCGGTAGCAGGGTTGCAAATTTGGAAATAGCTAATTTATAACTAAATTACGTAAATCCTTTTTCTGTCTAACAATAACTTTGAATTGAAATAAAGCTGAAATAAAATATATATATTAGATGAAAGATGTAAACTTAAGGGACCTATTATGCCCCTTTTACAAGACAAGGAGTCTGTTGTCCCCAAAATGTGTCTGTGAAGTTTCAGCTCAAAATACCCCACAGATCATTTATTATAGCTTGTCAAATTTGCCCCTATTTGGGTGTGAGCAAAAACACGCCGTTTTTGTGTGTGTCCCTTTAAATGCAAATAAGCTGCTTCTCCCAGCCGCTTTCCAGAAGAGGGCGGAGCGCTTCGGTTGCTCAACAACAACAAAGCTGGAGAATCTCAAGCAGCCAAAATTATGATTGTCAGTAACAGTGTTCAGCCTTACATTGTTCAAACCGGAGTCTGACACTGATGGAGAGACTCAGGAAGAAGTTACAGCTATTAGAATGCAGCTGGATGTTTCTGAATGGTTAGTGGATACATTTATGTAGTTGCTGTGGAGTTGATTCAACTCATCAACTAGCATGTGCCGTCATGTTAATCTTTTATTCCAGCATTTTCATGTTTATCTGTTAATCCAGCATTGAATTGACCCTCGTTTGTGAAGCAGTCCGGCATAAAATGACATCACATTAGTAGTCTAAGCTGTTTTGTGGGCGAGTCATACTGTAAGTAACACCGATACATTTCTGTCAAACACAACTTCTGTTTGTCCTAGCATAAAGTAATAGAGCGTATGGAGGCTAAGGGAAAGCACACGGAAAGTGGAGCTGCCTGAACCAAAGAAACACTTACTTAAAAATACTTACATTTTCTTCATCTGCAGCCTTGCCTCGCTTGCAAAAACAAAATGGCGGCGCCTTGGGTGGAAACGTGCAGATTAAAGGGTTAGTTCACCCAAAAATGAAAATTATGTCATTAATGACGTTCCAAACCCGTAAGACCTCCGTTCATCTTCGGAACACAGTATAGGATATTTTAGATTTAGTCCGAGAGCTTTCTGTCCCTCCATTGAAAGCGTATGTACGGTAGACTGTCCATGTCCAGAAAGATAATAAAAACATCATCAAAGTAGTCCATGTGACATCAGTGGGTTAGTTAGAAGTTTTTGAAGCATCTAAAATACATTTTGGTCCAAAAATAACAAAAACTACGACTTTATTCAGCATTGTCTTCTCTTCCGGGTCTGTGTATATCCACAGTGACGCTGCTTCTTCTTCTTCTACGGCGGTTGGCATCCAGCTTATTGGTGCATTACCACCCCCTTCTGCTCCGGACAGTGACACGATTAGGACATCCGCAACATGCACACCTACGCACCATTTCAAAAAAATATAGCAATACCAAAATAGAAACAATGTAGAATAGCTTTAATACAGCGTGCGTCTCCCTCAGACTGTAAACGAAGCTCGGGCGCACTACATAACATGTCATCAGCGTCACTGTCCGGAGCAGAAGAGGGTGGTAATGCATCAATAAGCTGAATGCCAACCGCCGTAGAAGAAGAAGAAGAAGCAGCGTCACTGTGGATATACACAGACCCGGAAGAGAAGACAATGCTGAATAAAGTCATAGTTTTTGTTATTTTTGGACCAAAATGTATTTTAGATGCTTCAAAAACTTCTAACTAATCCACTGATGTCACATGGACTACTTTGATGATGTTTGTGACAGTGCACCGTACATACACTTTCAATGGAGGGACTATTTAGCTCTCGGACTAAATCTAAAATATCTTAAACTGTGTTCCGAAGATGAACGGAGGTCTTACGGGTGTGGAACGACATGAGGGTGAGTCATTAATGACATAATTTTCATTTTTGGGTGAACTAACCTTTTAAGGGGTGGTAATATTATAATAAGATCTCCTTCCTACGTCACTAGGGGAGTGAAATGTGAGCGGCTCGTTTGTTTTTTTTCACATGCTTGCAGACACAGCCTTGTCCTTTTTCACATTTTCTGGGTTGGTAGATGCACCGGAGACCCGATTAAAGCACTTAAACATGTAAAAAGTCAGATTTTCGTGATATGTCCCCTTGAAGAAATGTTGCCTTGGTAACTTAACTTAATGTTAAAGTACTAAAATTACTTAAACTAAAACTGAAATAAAAATAAAAAATAAATAAAAATGAAAGGTAAACAGAAAATAAAAAATAAAAAAAACATGACAATATCACATAAAATTGCTAAAATGAAAATGAAAACAAATTACAAAAAGTAAAAGCTAATTCGAAATAGTAAATACTACAATAGTAAAATAACACAGATATTAACAAAAGCAGTCAACACAATTTATGAAAAAAGACAAAATGGGATAATTTCATTATCTTTCCATCATCCCATAGAAAGAATCAAAATTTAAATATACATTCACATTTTTGTAAAATCTTGTGGGACGCATTACATGTTTTGGTCATTAAATTACTTTCTAATTTAAAAAAAATAGTTTTACTACAGTTTTACTACAATAAATTGAATATTAAGTAAACAGATTGTCACAATTGTTGTATGATTTTAATGGCTGAATGCAACCAGGAATGTTTAAACCTCTGAGGTGATGGTTATTTTGTATGTCTAGCTACTTTTAATCCTAATTGTATGTTTGATAATAATTTAATGCCATTAAAAAGCAAAGTCTACCCTGTTCATGAAAATTGCATGCTTGTGTGTTTTCCCTACAGGAAAGTCTGTGGAGAGAGTGAAAATGCAGAGTGAAGTGACAATCAGCTAATCCAGCGCTAATCCACTTTTATTGCTTCTCCTCTCCGGTGGCCATCAGAGGTTGGGGTCGTCACACACCTGATGCTCTCTCTCTCTCTCTCGCTCTCTCTCTTGTGCTTCATTACTATCTCTATGATCAGATGCCTCAGCTAGACCTTCATATCAGCCTCAGATGGCAGACTCTCTAATGCATATTGCATGAAAACTCACAAGCACTATATGAAATTTAGCAGCTCTAATCTGATTGGCTGGCTTCTATATGCAGTTTCCTGCAGTTTGAGTGCACAAGTCTGCCTGGAAGTGTTTTTTTTTCTTCTTTTTTTTCTATAAAGTACCAATTGATGTTCTGCATTTACATGCACATTCATGTACATGTGATTATAATGCGATTTAGGCAATATTGCAATTAACATTTACCTCATGTAAACATAATATTTCAATCAAATTGATAAGATTAAGATCATAATCGTATAAGACATAGTAAAATATGTGGTGTGTGCCTATTTAAATCTCAATAAACATGCATGTTAAACACTTTAATCACTATCTATTCCACTCTGACCAAAGTGCACATGTGCTTGTGATGTACATGAATGACACTGTCATGCACAGATTCATAAACATATAGTGGTAAAGAAGGCATGGTAACACTTTTATTCATATTCACTATTAACTATACGACTTTTGCCTCAATTAACTCCTAATTTACTGCTTATTAATAGTTAGTAAAGTAGTTGTTGTAGCGTTTAAGTTTAGGTATGGGGTAGGATTTAGGGATGTAGAATATGATCATGCAGAATAAGGCATTAATATGT